>JAYMFX010000008.1:195011-245483 GCA_036784945.1 Monocelis spectator
GCTGTAGGCATGCAAGCATGTGTAGATTCATATGCTTGCATGTTATTAGTGTATTTATTATTCAGATATTACCTAAATCCATAGGCCGCAAAGAAAAGCAATTCTTACTTAAAATCTCAATAAAATCTCAATAAAATCTCAATAAAATCTCAATAAAATCTCAATAAAATCTCAATGGGCTCTAAACTCTGAAAGAAAATCAATCACGAACATCAATAAATGAAGCGCCTAATAAACTGACACTAGAACTAAAATTAGAACTTACACTAGAGCCGAAATTAGAAACCGAACCTGACATTAGAAAACATAGCTCTAAACATTAATTCACCTAGGTGTAAAAGGTGCATTGGTTAATTTATATGCGGTGATTGGCCTATATTTGCGCCACACACATTTTAAACGTATATGGGGCAACTGCATGGCTATTAGTATATCCATATAGCATAATGCAAGAGTTATTAATATATAATAAAAATGATCAGTATCAATGCATCTAAAGGTAAAGATGTGCATTTAATCGATGAACAAGCTGGATCTAGCGTCGCTAGCTCTAGTAATGCACAGCTAAACACAATTACAACACTAAATCCTGGCACCAATAATAAAGGTAACGGCAATTCTCATGGTATTTTTAACCAGCAAGCTAGACATGAAACTAGACATGAAACGCTAAGTGATAGCCTGCACACAGATGGCTCTGTATTGCGGAATAAAGATTTAAGCGCAGCTATTTTAAACACAGAGCATGAGGCAAGCAACCCAACATTAACAAAACAATATCCAACGGCAGCAAATAACCCAATAGCACGCATGGAAGCTCAGCTGGAAGCATTAAACGCTAGTTCATTGCATAGCTTAGATGATGTTGTGCAGGGGCAAACCACATCAACGTACTATGCTATGTTTCGCGATAGAGATTTGGGTCCAACGGTAGAGGATAAGGGTGCAAAAAATGCTCCACAGAAAAGGAAGTTAGATAGTGATGATAATATTAATGCTGATGCACAAAGCCAATTAGATAAAGAGTGGTGCGCAAAAATGCAATACCAACACTACCCTGCGCTGGGAAAAACATTTTTGAACCCAGAGGATATAAGTAAGAAGAATACAGAACTCGAAAAGGATCAAAAGACTATTACAACACCTGCAACACCTGCAACACCTGCAAAGAAAAATACACCGACAATAGCTAGGGCTTGGCGTGGAGAGTTATATTCTTCACTATTAACCAAATTAAATGATACTGTGCATAGCAGCATTCAACAAGGTGACTACTCTATGTTAAAAAATAAAGGACTTAAGGAAGTAGCATTTACATTAACAGTAGATAATAAGAAATCAAAAAGCCTACCACCTACACAAGGCCCATCAAAAAATTTAGATCGGCAATTGTCTCTAGATGCGCAATTCAATAGAACAGAGAGCGGACAAGAGTTTATGCCTTATACCCGCGATACTATACTGCGCGGTCTTCTTAATTCTGTAGATGATGAAATAGATACTAATAAGCCTAAGCTTGTTGAGAATTATTTTTCAGATGTGAGCGATGATGCATGCTCCACTACAACTTGTATGGTTGATGTCGAAGCAGTAGATCCAACGCCTGAAAACGCAAGCAATATACAACCTACATTACAGCCTCAGCCATGCTCATCAAAGTCTTTAGATAAGCAATTATCTATGGACAGGCCTGATCATGGACTAGACTTAAGATCAATGGCGAAGGATTCGCTAGACTACGATGTGGATATAGATAGAAGCAACGCACCACCTAAGCAAAGCCCATCTATTCAGCCATCATCTCAACCAAGCTCATCAATCAATGCAAATCGAATACCATTCAAACGCTACAGAATAGGTGCTACTAATGGGCCACACAGCCAACTAGGTATATTGAGAGAACTAAATAAATATACAAATCCTCTTTCTACAAACATGAGCTATCACAGCAGACCCTGCGAGAACCCCGTGGATAATGCGCTTTCGTACAACGCTACGCAATCAGCGATATTGAGATGCATTATTTCAAGTGCGTGCGTGCAAGAAGCACACACTCTTCAAGACGTAAAAACATTGCAAGCGCAACTAAGTCTATGCCATAAGCTTGCCACTATGTATGGAGTATCAGAGGGCAATGATTGCTCACTTTCCTTTGTAAGGCAGATGGAGCAAGTTATTTTGAGTCAATCTAACAGCAATTGCAATGCATTAGAGACCCTTCCTGCCGCATTAACAAGGAAGAGACCAGCATCAAGTATAGCTGAATTAATAAATGACAATAAAGCAAATATTACTTCATTAACGAATGTCATTAATGCAAAAACTCTTGTATTAGAGCAGTGTGGTCGAATATTGGAATCGGCAATCAAATATAAATTAATGTATCAATACCCGCCGCAAGACCCCCAATATTGCAATAAACCACAGCGAATGACTACTGGGTTAAAGATGGAATTACTAAGCGATTACAACAACACTACAGGAAACTTAGTAGATCCTCACGTATTAAACAACCCTGCAATCAATAATACTGAAGCGATGATATTGTCTTACTGCATCTCTCTTAATGAATTGCATATAGCAGCTGCATCACTGATAAAAGATAAGATTGCTGGCATACAAAACTCAAAGAAGCATGCTGTAGACCTCATGCATGCAAAGCATACTAATTTCTCAGATCTATATTCCATATATCATTTAAATACACAGTTAATAGATACATCTTTAGCCTCACTTAGAGGACTGGAGATGGCGCATAAAGCAAATATGCAGGATCTAAATGCAGCGATACATGAGCTAGAGCGTTCATTGTCAATAGTGAATAATGAGATGAATAACATACGCCCTATCATATACAATGTAAGGTTTGTAGGAATTCCAGCAACCAGTAGAGTGAGCGAGCTTTCTAGGGCTGCGATTGCAAACTACAAGCTGCAGGATCTGATGAGTATTATTATAAGCAATACTGAATACACTCAAAGCATACAAAACGTCGCGCAACCTATTTTAAAAGCAGTGCAAGTATAATTAATGTGTAAGTAATGTGGAAAATAAATATTAAAAAACAGGCGCTATAATATTCCTACTAATATCCTACTAATATGGCTTTAATGGTCTTGGACTTTTAGAATTGTCATTACAGATGTATATATAATGTTACGAGCAATCCATAGCCTGTGTAAGACGAATGTAAATAATGACGCCTCCCCTGATCATGTGCAATGCAGTGGGGAGGTAGGATTAGATAATAAATCTGGCAATAGAGCTAAGTCCATAAAAATAAAAGGTAATGTAAAAGATTACCTTGCCCCCAATACCTTTGCAGTAAATAATGCATTTTACGGTCGTGTATATAATATATTGATTCGGGGGCATTGCGTGCAAACGGCTCACACTATTGAAGGTATAGAAAGCATGATTGCCGAAATCAAACATCACGTGAATGACATTAAAGATGGCGAATATCAGTATATGAGCCGCGATGATGGCAGCACCTATACATACAACTCCCCCCAACAAAATGCCCAGATTCAGGATTTGGAATTGCAAATCAGGCACAGCTCAGCAAAGGCTTCATCATTAAAAGCATGCTTAATTGGCTTTGTAAGTGAGGGTGATTTTGTAGGGGGGGAAGATGAAATATACGATATCATTATAGGTAAATGTGAATCAGTGACTCTAAAAGCAAAATGCAATTTGCAAGAAGTGGATAGGAATATTATTCACGATATCGTCAATATACACAGTAAAATTCAGCATAATTTATCTGCTGTTATTGAGGAATTGCAAGATATGCGCGCAAGTTATAATTCCAATGCCTCGCATAATAGCGATAACAGAAAGATTATATTTTTGGCGGCCTCTTTAAAGAGTGATGAAAGATTTTACCAAGGCTTATTGAGCACTGTGAAGTTGTGTGTTGATAAGGTCAAAGCAATCTACAGCGATTATTCTTACAATTTCAATGATGCACTGCAGTTATTGCAAAGTAATAGGCGAAAAATAGTTCCTATATCATTACCTGAGTATAAGGTAGTGATGGATATGGAAACTGCGATTGCAAGCTTAAATAGTGAAAGCTCTTATTACAAAAACAACCAGCAAACTGCATGGCAAATAGAAGAGATGCAAAGATTCATAGAATAGCCAGCTCCAGACCTTTGTTTTATTCGCATACACCATATTTCATGTGTCATTATGGCGCATTTCGATATGAAGCAATAAATGCAATTTGTAAAATTCTATTGCCTAAAATTTTATTTATTTGGGCTTATGAAAGTGTATTGAAGCGTGCATTTGAGTGCATTTGAGTGCATTTGAGTGCATTTGCAAAACATACAATTTGAATGCATTATCGATGCAGATTTCTTTAATTATTTATTGATAACAAACATCTGCATCAATGAAGTAGAGGCAATAAAGTAGGAAAATAGTAAAGAAAATACAAACAACATGCTAAGAAGAATAATAAACAACATAACGAATGGATCTAACTCATACTCATACTTTGATGATCTGGATAAAGATAAAGATTCGTCTGATGCAAGCGCATCTGAAGCACAAAAGATTGCAGGTAAAATAGATAAGTTTTCTGTTGAATGTAGCCAGAAGTATGTCCACAGCATGTCTCTTTTTGCAGGAAATGCGCCATACAGTAATTTTTCATCTTTACATAATAATGATGATGATTCATCCGTGCACAACTACAGAACACTGCCTATAGAAGAAGAAAGTGCAATTCATAAAACGCCAGTAGTGCAAGATATAATTGAAGGCATACACTGCCCTCGGCACAAGTTCAATGCTTTAATTGTCAAAGGATATATTAAGCATCAAGAAAAGCAAATACATAGATGCGAATCTTTAATATCTGAGACCTACGCCTCTGATGTCAATTGTCTTGATAGCGAAAATCAAGCATCAAAGCAAGAGATAGGTGGGGTATATAGTAAAGGGAAGCGCTTATCGTATGCTAATTCGAAAGGCACGCAGCAGATCGCAATAAGAGCAAGGTCTGCAAAAAACATATACACCATAAATAAAAACGATGGCGAGCAATTAAAATCATACAAAACTCAACATCAAAAAACATCCATGGTTGTAGAGTTGTTTAAGAAAGAACTTGGGGACGACTTTAATGATAATTTATTATCGCAAGATGATATGAATATTATGGATTTATGCGTGCATGCATATCATAAAAAAAAGCATCACTACAAAATCATTGGCACTCACATTCAAGAGCTCCGCAATAAAATGAATATTAACCAAGCCAAAAACGCTGACCATAGCAAGGATGGGCTTACATACCTGCATGATGAAGGTTGCTTAGTCATTGTTCAATCGATGCAAGAAGATCGCAGACAATGCTGCGAAGATCTAGTGCAGATGAATAAAATAATGGATTGCTTATATGCTTTAGATTATGTGGGGTGCAGTTTATCAAATGCATATTATAAAGATGCTCTGAAGAGCCCTTTAACTGAAATTGTAAGCGGCAGCGAAATAGATGACCCGGCATTTCTAAGCTCATATGAGGGTAACGCACATATAGATTTCGATGTGAATATTGATGCCGCACCTATAGAAGCATACGATGACAAAGGAGCTGCTTGCATTGATCCGGAATCTAAAGTCCATCATAGCGAAGACGATATTCAGAAAGTTATTGAATTTTCCAAAGATATTCTGACGCGCATTCAAGTCGTAAACAATAAACACCATAAACAACAGTTAATCTAATGAACTATATTTGCAAATAATGCAAAAAAATAAATGGCCCAAGAAAATGAATTTGAAAATGAATGTAAAGAATATAAACCCTACAACCTGCATTCATTAGCTGCACAATGAGAAAGATGATGAGCAAACCATGAATATAATAATTTAGAAAAATAATGATATAGATAATAAATGATATAAAAAGATTTACATAACCATAACTAATACCTGTTCCAATAAAGAATTTTTAAAAACAATATGACACACTTAACTATAGACAATAAAAACCAAGGCTCTTCTCTAGAGTCTGGTAAAATTAACATGCCAAGAAAGACTATACCAGGACAACAAAGCGTCCGTAAAGTTAACCTAAGTACCTCATCTCCGCAAACTGCAAGCAAGCCACCAGTCACACTAAAGCCAATGGAAGGCTTGGCTATTGTCGGTGAGTATGCAAAATTAATAAATAATCGCATTAATGTTGACCGAAAAATCCAATCACTTGAAAGGGAATTGGATAGCGCTTCAGAGACTGAAGATGTAAGCGACGCAGAAGGTAGTGAAATGGGCCCTGGATTTACTGCCCAAGATCACCGTCAATTAGATGTCCAAAAAAAGCAATCAACAATAGACACCTACATAAACATGCGTGAAGCCATTGACCAACAAATACATGGCTTGGAAGACGTTGGTTTTAATGGGATATTGTCATCGCAGGAGAAGATGAATGTCTTTAACCGAGGGCAAGAGTATGCGCCAAACAGATCGGCACTTCCTAGATTAGAAGACGTGAAGAGAGAGTTATTTCAATATATTGCGACAGAAAGAGGATTAGAGAAGGATAAAAGAGATATCAATAAACAAATCGCAAAACATAGACAAGCAAGCCAAGATCTTACAGCGAAACGCGATGCATTAAAAGCAGATGCGAAAACCAAACCAAAAGACATGAGAGCAAGCGAATCAGCATTAATGAAAGCAAACGCTAAGTTAAGCGGAGATCTTGCCGCTATTAGTAAGGTAGATGCTAGCCTTAGTTCAATTAAGGGCATTTTGAAGGGCGTTGCAAGCCTTAAAGGAGATTATGGTACCTTTATAGAAGCCGTAAGTAACGAAGTAAAGAGCGAGAATCGCTATGATTTGAACTACAAATCTACTGAAGGCACTGCAATTGGCAGTGAAGCAGCAAAATATTTACAAAACATTAGAAACGCTACCAATAAATATAACGATGCATTTAATGCAGAATCAAGAGCAAATAATGCCATTCCGGTAAACGATAGAGCGCTTCCAGAAATGGCAGACAGCGTTGGGAGAGCAGCAAGCGAAGATAGCGGAATTGCAGATCAATACAATGCACCATCAACTAGCCAAGCATTTGCGCAAGCTAGCACAAGCAGGTCAGCAAACAGATCTGACGCATTAAACAAACCAAGCGCTGACTACTATGGTGCGGCAAGGCAAGGAATTGAGAGCGAAGGCCTCCCAGCAGTAGAGACTGTCGAGAGGGAAGTCAAGTCCGCAATACAAGTCACACCCAAACAAGAGCAAATCTCAGATATATACAATTCTGCTGATTTTGAAATAGTCGATGATGATCTTGAGCCTTCAGAATATGCAGACCAATTCACTGCACTTGCATCTACGGTTACCCCAGCTACCACTGGTATTGCTGCCTCCTCTACCGTTAACGCTATTCGCGCTCCTGCTAGTATTGTTAAGAAACACAACGATCAACTTAATCCTTTCGATGAAGAGAAGGTCGAGTCTGTCAGAGGTTATGATGAAACACTCAATCCTTTCGCTGAAGAGGAGGTAGAGCCTGTCAGAGGTTATGATGAAACACTCAATCCTTTCAGCGATGATTTTCAAGGCACTGGATCTAATAGTATCCCACCAGCAAGACCTGAACAGCCACCCCAAGCATTAACTTCCACGGATTCTGTTAAGAAATCGAAAGGCCCAGCGTTAGTAAGAAAAGTGAAAGGTTCCCTTATGAAGCATTTCGTTACTCCGGCCCAAAAGATGACGAGTAAAATGCGAGGATCAGAGCGACCACAGGCGCACGCTTCCCGCGGAATAGGCCCATCTGCTGCCCCTACTCTTTCTAGATCAGCATCTGCAGCATCTCCTGTCAGCAATCCTGATTTATCAGTATCACAACAAGAAATAGATGCAACATTCATAGAGCTAGATCAAATAGCTGGCGCAACTATGGATATGGCTGATATTAGGAAAAAATACCTAAATCAAATAAACGATATAGGGGATCAAAAGAAAGTGAAGGAATATAAGCAAGGCACTCTTCTTGGGGCGCGTATATCTCCGGTTTTTGTAAATATGATTACAACGCCAGGAAAAGATTATATGGCAAAAGAAGTCAATAGAACTCACATGCGATCCGACATTGAAGCAAAAATAACTGAAGAAGTGGATGTGACAGCAATAAGCCAAGCATTTGCTAACGAATCAAAAGAACTATATACAGCGTTTCATGATAAAGGATTTATCCGTAGAATGCTTAAATTCGTCACTAGAAATAAAAGCGATGGAGTAAGCACCAACGAAGAGCTCCATAAAATGAGCGAAAGAATGGCAGCTTCGTTTCAGGGTGCTGAAGTTGCAAGGCATGGGCTAGAGGGCAAAATCAATAAAAGAATAGTTGCCTTAAAGTATAAACTTGCAAAGCCAACTACCAGCAAAAACCCAGAAGTAAAAAACAACGCGCTAGCAGTCGAGCAGCTTGCGCTTTGCGAAGCTAGGGATGCTAAGGATAATATCATTAAAAGCGAATATAAAACTATCGCACACAACATGAGTAGCCTTATGTCAGATATGATCAATTCTGTTGATCCGCAAGATATAATAGATAAAAATCTTAAAGGATCAAGATACGCAGAAAAAACAGATCAAATTACTTCTGGCGTATTAAATACATTATCCCATAGCGTCAAAAGTTTGACAGATAAACTAACATCTTTGAAGAAATACGATGGAGTCACACCTATGTTTTCTCCTGAAGAGGTTGAAGAGTTGTCAGCAGATCTGCAAAATAAAATGGCAGCTAAATCCTTAGAATTATATTCTAAGATTATGGGAAGAATGAGTGCGGACGTGGTTCGTACGAAGGTATTTTCCAAGAATGACGGAATAAATAGAGATGGCTCAAGTGGCGATAAAATCACTAAACTACACCATCAAAAAGCTGTCATTACACAAGCAATACACCAAGCAGAGCAGAAAAGAACGACTTTTCTTAACATAGTTCAGCAATTAGATGGAGTTAGCTTAAAAACTAGACAAAGCATAGAAAAAACGACGCTTGAATCGCATAAAGGATATGTAGAGCAAATGGCAGATTTAGGTAAAGCGGCAACAGAGAATATTAAGCTCACCCCACCTTCATTATTTAAAAGAATTCTGGGAAAAGGGCCAATGGGCGCATTTAGGCGCATTGGGCTTATCGGTGGAGTTGCTGGAGGAATTGTATTAGCTCTTGGTGCTGCCGCGAGTGTTGTAGCAGCTCCAGTAGTAGCTGGTATACTTGGCGTAGCCAGCCTTGTTATCTTAGTGGGAGCTGGGGTATATTACGGCATGAGAGCTTTCAGGGAAGTAAAGAAACAACAAGCACAGGAAGCCGCTTTTAATGAGGTTATAAATAGCATTAATAATCTCCAAGAAAAAGAGCTAGCGGCAATAGAGGAAAAACTTAACTCCCTCCCAGCTGATATTCCTAGCTTCCATGTAGCAGGATATAGAGACGAGAGCATTGAAGACGACGAAAGCGTTGCAAGTACCTCTGATGCTGAATAAGGAAATAGTGCTGCAGTAATGCAACTGTAGGCAACTAAAATGATATTGCATGGTGTGTTTAATGAACGACACACAAGCGACACACATTAGCGATATTCAATAATAAATGCGCTATTTGTAAATAATGTTTGCAAATAGCGCGACTATAGAAATCAACTATAATGAAATTAATAAGTGATTGTATGTATATTATAAATACCCGCATTTCACTATGTTTAGTTGAGTGTTTATAGGAGATAATAAATTTTAAATAAGTACTTTTAAAAATAAAAAATCATGTTAATATTGTATTGTGTTAATTTTACTTAACCTTATAAAATTAACACTAATTGTTCGTTGGGCCTAGCAAAGTTATGGGATTTCTGTTACTGTGTTAGGCCTCATAACGACTCGCCCTTCTCAACAACCCCAAAACACCCACACAATCAACCCTAAAATCAACCCTAATATAATCTAAATATTGCTAAATATTGCTAAATATTGCTAAATAAGAGCATTTCTTAATCCTTGTGTACTCTTGGGTATATTTGCACGCAATAAGCACCCTACCTTGCACAACAAACCTCCGCACCACGACAATCCACACATACAACTAATCATTAGTGATATTGAATAGAATTTACAAACTTTATCATGAGCGCTTTCTGATTATAGTCAGCACTATAAAATCAAGTATCAGTTGAAATGGTAGTTTGTATTGTAGAGATACACACTATAATAAAACTATTCTTATCCTAATTAATAACTCAATGACTCTGCTTAAATAATATATCTTTAACATTTATTAACCATATTGGTAATGATGAACGCGTATTTTTTTTGAAAATATGTAATATTGATTACTACTTGACGGTTAAATTAACGAATTGTTAATAGCGCTTAAAACGCACTACTCAATTTTTAAAATCGATAAGTCAAAAAAGAAAATTTAAAGAAAATATTATTATGCCAGTAAATAAAACTAATTCAGGGAGCTCAAAATCTCTGCAAGGTGCGGGGTATCAGCAATTCGTGGACTCACCTGCCTTGACACCAAACAAATCAGAAACAAAACCAGCACTAACTGCTGCAACCTTATTGCAGAGAAGCAGTCAATCATTATGGGAGAAAAGCTCTTCAGCAAGTGCAAGACAAGTGCTTCCAGCATTGTATAAGACAGAAAATTCACAGAAGCCAAAGAAAGGGCTAACGCAAGATACAGCTTGCCAAATTACTAGTGATCTTTATACGCCTACAGCTGCATTAGAAGGACAACAAAAGAACACTAAAGACAAAAACTTGATGCATAGCGTTCCAGGTTTGCACTCAACAACTCAGACAAAAATTGAGACAACTTCCGTATTATCGCAAGTTGATGTGCCAGAAACGATAGAATCTGGAGTAGAAGTTATGCCAACGCAGATTATCCTCAAAAATAAAGCGATTAACGCTATCGCTTCTAAGCAAGAAGCAGCTGTTGGCGATGATTATAAAATACATGCAATTACTCAAGGCACCAACACCACAATAAAATCAGTGAATGATGCATATACAGATAAATCAGTTAGCAGCATGATGAAAAATATGGAATTAATCAACGCTTTTGCGCAAAATGATCCAGCGGATGTCAGAGATGCAATTAGTCAATATTCCGCTTCTCAGACTGATAAAACGCATCAAGCAAATCTCAAGCCTATTATGAAAGTTGTTGCGTCAAATACCGGTGTAACATCAAAAGATGTAAAGATTGGAGATACACTTATCACTGAAAATAATCATACGCAAGTAGATGCAAAGTCGTTAAAAGACACTCATCAACAAACAAATGTACCGCTTACACGCGAAACTTTAGATAAAAACACTCAAGTCAACAGAGAAGTAAAAGTTGACATATCAGATGCCACTGAACAAACATCAATAGATGCCAATGATATGGGAGTTGGTACTGATACTATCATGAAAGAGAAAAGCTTGATGATAAATATACCTCTTTCAACTGTTGATAAATCTGAACAATTCGAATCAAAACCAGTAAAGCAAGTAGAATCATCGACAGATGGAGTAAATAAGGAATACAAAGACTTTGGCGTAAATGTAGCATTTCAGCCATCTGAGCAAGTATTCTCAGCAAGCATAGACGTTCTAAACTATGGGCACATTCAAATGGACTCTGTAACAATTGATACAGCACCTGTTGTTTCAAGAGAAGTTGCAAGAGAAGTAAGCGCTACGCAAACTGATGCAGCACCTGTTGTTGTAAGAGACGCAAGCACTACTCAAACTGATGCAGCACCTGTTGTTGTAAGAGAAGTAAGCGCTACGCAAACTGATGCAGCACCTGTTGTTGTAAGAGAAGCAAACACTACTCAAACTGATGCAGCACCTGTTATTGTAAGAGAAGTAAACACTACTCAAACTGATGCAGCGCCTGTTGTTGTAAGAGACGCAAGCGCTACGCAAACTGATGCAGCACCTGTTGTTGTAAGGGAATCAAGCATGAAAGAATTACAAGCTGCAAGTAGGCTGTTTGGCGAAAGTTCACACAAAGATGTAATGTCAACATGGATGTCTATGACTAGTCCTTCCAGAGAGAACTTAGACATATTAGCATCATTCGTATTAGGGGGAATAAATAAAGAAATAGGCAACCCTGCCTTGAACGAGGATTACAATAAACGACTATTCACCTTACTAGACAAAACTCAAGACAGAATTTACGATGTCCAGAGCAAAATATGTGCTAAGGATAACAGCTATTCTACTAGAATAATGAGCATGCAAGCAGCAAGTACAGCAGCTTTAGATATTGCGACGTCAATTCCAGTTGAGTTGTTAGGTCATTCGGCAAAGAATATATTCCAAGCATTGAATACTTATGTATATTCTCAGATTAAGGAGAATTTGGACAATACGATTGATAATTTGAATTTAAGTAAAAAGGATTATAATTCGTCAGCACAATTTATGAATGTCGATTCAGTTATAAAGGCTTTAGATGTAATGTCGCACATTATAAAACATGTGCAAAGAGACGCATCAGGACAACCAGGAAACTTAGACACTTACAAGGAAGCAAACGCCCTACATGCACAAAAAATTATAGACCTTAATGAAAAGGTTATAAAGGAATTGAATACTAACGCCCATGCAAAAGTAGTAATAACTATGACTCAAAATGCATTTAGAGCTAGATTAAACCCTATGCCTAGAGCATATAACATATCATTACTTAGCGAATCAGCATCTATAGCTCCGGTAATTAGTGGTTTGAAATTAAGCACCGTTGCTCAAATACAGGCACCTGTAATGCAAGCAACTCTATCGCCTGCCAACGCTAAAGAAAACACACTGGTGTTCGAAGAAAACGCACCAGGTTTCGAAGCTATTGATGGTATAGAATATGATGACACACCTTCTTCTGATCTTTCTTCTATAGTTAGTGATACTGAAGTATCTCTTTCTTCCCTTTCTTCTACAAACAGCACAGCGACTGTAATGGATGCATATAAGAGCAGATTTGAAGAAACTGCACACCCTGCAGACAATTCATACACTGTCGATAAACCACCGCTACCAAGCGCGCCAATAGTATTGCAATCAACGCAAGAATATGCTAATGCAACCAATACCATTGAAAGAGATGATGCACGTTCAATGCATATAAGCGGACTCTACAACTCACCATCTAGAGAAAGCTTTCGCGAAATGGGAAAACATTTGAAAAAGAGCATATTAGTAAAAGGGAGTAAAAACTGGCAAAAGCTAAAAAGCGCCCTCTCACTCACGCAAACAACACCTGCGCATGATAGGCAAAATGTCTCTGAGCCAGCTATGCCAACCACATCAGGAGCGAGCATGTTAAGTGCTGTAAAAAAACATCATTCAGCACCAATGGCTCTAAAACCATTCAAGTATATTAAGAAAGCGATTACTAAAGCTATGGATGCACGCGACTATGATACAGCAACTGGCGTTATTAGTAGACCAAAACGCTTTAATAACCCATTTCCAACCACATCAGCGGCGAAATTTGTAGATATTATAGAACAGTCACAACACATCAACGACGATGCACAATCCACGTCTACACCTACGTTTGTTACTGCGTTATCAACACTTGGTGCAACATCAACACTTGATACACTGTCTACAGCAAGGAGCTCACAAGCATGGTACTCACAAGAAGATGTAAGCGATATCGAGGATAATGAATCTGTTGTAGGTATATCAATGATTGAAGATGTTATGAGAGCGGAACAGGGAGGCATTCCTTCATCGCTAAATACGCAAGAAGATATTTCTTCTGCGCCAAGCATGCCAGATCTAGCATCCTTACCAGCTACACCAAAGAATATTGCAGCTATAAAAGATAAAATACATACCATAGAAAACGATATTTCTAGATTAAAAACAATGTCTTTAAGTCGTGATCAAAGCATCTTAAATCTTATGCCTACAAAAACTGAAAAGGGATTAAACTCTGATGAAATGAAAGCGCATGCCAAAGAACTAGAGGCACAGATCGCAAACCTAAAAGAAGACATAGGAAACTTGAAGTCTATGCAAGCTAAAAAAACATTTCAAACAAGGTCTTTAGATCGTGATGTAAATGTACAGAATCTATTGCATATGTTAAATACTGAATCAGCACAAGAGCCAGTACACGTACCTAACCTAGAAGCTAGCATAAGTGAGTTTAACAGTAAACGCGACGCTCTAAGCGGTAAAGCAGAAAGAGCTAATAGTAGTAGCCCAACAGTTGAAGCAGGTATTGCATCAAAGTCTGGGTCAAGCGTTGAGTCACCAAACAGCTCTTCTAAAAGTAGCGTTGAGTCATTTAAGAAGACCGCAAAAAACATCAAGAAGAGTGCCGTAAAAAATATGAAGGCATGCTTTCCTATAGGTACCAGTAAAAAAGAAACAACTGAAGATTTGCTTCAGGTATCTAATGACAGTGAAGGTGTGATTCATAATAAACGTACTAATAAAAATGCAGTAGGTCCAATCCACGATCTAGCAGCACAAGCATCAGAAATACCTACAACTTCCGTACCTACTCATTTGTTTCAGACAGATGATAGCAACGAAGCTGTAGTTGATAATGCAATAGAATCATCAAGTCCAAAAGCTGAAGCATTTATTCCATCAAATTATGGAATAAGTGTTGAATCAATGCATGAGGGAGATGCCGATTCTGTGGATATGATATATGATTCACTTAACAAAATCGTAAAGAATCCAAATCTGACGTCAACAATAAACATTTCGGACATTGGGAGCGTTGATTCTTTGGAGAGCGGCTTGGATTATTCACGTGAAGGATATAATGAAGCAAGTGATAGAGCAAGTGTTGCATCAAGCTCTAAAGCAAGTGTTGCATCAAAGCCTGCGTCAACAAGCAGTTCTTCTAAGTTTAGCGTTAAATCATTGAAGAGCATCAAAAACACTTTACGTGCATTTGTAGATAGAGGCAGTAAAAAAGAAGGCTCACAATCCAGTCTAGAAAAAGCATCAGCAAACAATGCAACTGCGACTGCAGCTCTAGACACTGCGGACATTATCGCTAGCGATAGGGTCAACACACCTGAAATTAAAGATGAAAGTCAAGGTATGGCATCTTACAAGGATACCGCATCTAAATCAATCTCATCTTCTTATGTTTCAAGCGCTATTGCAACAGATGAATCAATGAATTCAGCTAGAACATCTAAATCTAAGAAGTCATTGGCATCGAAAATAACATCAAGATTATCTTTGAAAAAATCAAGTGGAACACAAGGAATAAGTGTATCTGTTGGACAAGATAAAGCAATAAACACAGGAGTGAAGTTGAGTACGCTAGACAAAGCTCTTAGAGCCTTACACCTTAAAAAAGCAAGCTCAAGCCAAATAGTAAGGGAATACGAAGCAAGTGATCAACCACTAGCTGACGTATCTCTAGTCCAAGAACCTGGAGCTGTGTTAGGTGAGATAAGAGTTAGCAATACTCTCGCACAAGAAATTCCGTTTATGGATGGTGCCGAAGACAAAGAAAGCATCAGTATAGTAAATAAGAATAGCGTTGCTGTACAAGTTAACATGCCAGCAGTAGAGGTAAAGAAGAAATCAAAATCTTCTTCAAGGCTCTCTATTAGGGGTGCGGTTAATGCTGTTAGAGGAAAATCCACTAAAGAAGCTAAACCTACAGGCATTACAAAAGAAAGCATACAAGTGCAAGAAGGAAGCGCTGCCTTTTTATCAGGAAGCCGAGGAATAAGAGAGGAGTTTGCGAACGATATCGCAGGACCTAGTTCTTTAGTAAGCGCACAATATAAAGAGCAACTTGGAGACAAGCATTATTCTTTGTCAAGTGAAGAGCAATAATATTATCAGATAAATAATATTAACCTCGCATTAAAGAATAAAAGTATAGGTCATGAAGATGGCCTATACACCAACAAAAAAAAAGCACAGTCATTAATTTTGCCTGTGCTTTTTTTATATCAATCTTAATGTAGCTATAAAATGCACGAAATTGAATCAATCGCGTATATTATGGATAGCTCTGTTGTTATTATATGTATTGGCAGTTAATTTATAGCTGCTGAATAACAATTAAGCACACTCAAGACTTACACTTAAGGCTTTATTAGTGCTTATAATTTTAATATTAAACCAATGATAAAAATAACAACAACATCAACACCTGTTGATGCAACGAACTCAATGAAAAACAATGATACTGCATGCGCCAATAAGGAAAAGCAGGCAGGCATACCTGTATTGCAAGGAGTGGCTTCCGATGCAAGTAATGTAAATAACGCTCAAGTAAAGCAAACAACTAGCGAAAGCAAGCCTGTGCTTGAAGGCGATAAGTCTGCATTAATGTTTAACAATAATGCAATAACCATTGGATTTGGCCACGAAAATAAATTCCCCTATATTGACGGGGTTAAAGAATAATATGCATGCAGGGAGAGTTAGTCAATGCCTAGCTTAAGATAGTCATTGAAGCTGGTGTTTTGCAAGCTCTTCAAGGGAATAAGGGCATATAAAAACAACTCCTTGCATTGATCGCGCATACAATCAGAAAAGATAAAGCTCATATATGTGCGCCATATCTGGAAATTGTTTAAATCATAATAATATATAATGTGCATGGATTACATACATACATCCATGCACAATGCACCCCAATCAAACATGAATTTGCCTTGTATAATAGCTTTTAGGTCCATAATAGGACAATCTCATCATCACTAACATACATTATTAGCTATAATACATATAGTAAAAGCATCCCGCTAAACTCACCGATAACGAACAACGACATGATAATAAACAACAAAAACAACAACTCAGGGCTGAATTATCACATCACCGATAATTTTAAGTCCTCTAAGAAAGAAACCTCGACATCCCCGATAACTTCAAGGGCTGCCCCTAGTGGTATCAAGGATATGATAAATGCATACAACGCATCAACAACTGACAATGATAAGGGGTCATGCGCCGAAGACCCCTTTATACACCTGAGCATTAAGAGCGTATTAGTCAAATTAAATAACATTGATATATATCATAATAAAGAGAAATTCAATGTCAACACATGTAAGATTGACGCGCTTGACGGGGAGAGTATATCTTCTACGACTGCAAAAAAGCAAATAATAGAGACTAGATATTCGACACCTGATAATGCAATGTATATTAATCCTGAAGATATTGAGATTATTCAATTCACTGCACGCTCTAATGCTTACTCTAGGAAATAAAATGCAATTTACGATAGTTAAATTATGCTTCATAAATAAGCATTTCAATTACTAAATATACAACCGTTACAGGTGCAGTGATAAATTTTTTGAGCCGCCTAAACTACCCTTTCAGCCGGCATAATACCTAAGTTATAAATGAAAACAAGAAGAATAGATGCATAAATATACAGTATTGGTACAATCAGATACTTTGCAAATTAAATTGTTGTTATTATATGTAGGAATAGTTAATGAATCGTTACTCTTAGTACGCGATCATTGTTACATGAGGGATAGAAATAGCGCATTATAAAGCAATTAATGGTATTAATTATCTTTATAGCTTATATCATTATCCTCACAACGCTAACTATTAATAAGATAGAAATTTTTTATAAATATCAACAAGAAAAAAGAATTAATGTTAGGAAATAAACATGATACCAATAACAAGACAAGCATCAAATAATAGTATTGATTTACCAGAATCACATGTTAGTGATCATACTAATGCATCAATAGGCGGCGACCCGTCGTCTACTACGCTTACTAGAGATAGAGCTTCAGCTTCACCAGCGCTACGATCCGATGCTCGAGACACAGTATTGCATGACGCACAGTCATCAAATGCTGGGTCAACTGAAGGCGCAGCAAAATATCACCTTTGCACTTCGCAGGGTGTTGAAGATCAAGTTGCTAACCGCTCATTTGAAGGTGATGAATATCAATTCGAAGCACAAATGACAGATAACGTCGGCAATAAATCGTATATCTTTGAAGATTATTGTGAGATGGACGACTATAGAAGAGAGATTGGCTCCCCACAAAGTCAACAGTTCGATGCCTTAAGGGACACATACTACGAAGCTGTAGATGGTGTTGATGTACAGAGAGTGGATATAGATCAATTTGACGCTTGTTATGCTAGAAGATTTGATTCTAGCATATTGGAAATCCCTCCAAAAACCACCTTCTTATGCAATGATGATATAGAAGATTTAGATGAAGGCTTGAGTTGTTCCATTGAATATAGGGCCGTGCAAGCCGATGAGGTGCTAGATAAATGCTTAGCTTTAGCAAAATACCCAACCCTATTTTCCTCTGATCCGCAGAATATAAGGCAATTCATTGCAAGTAAGAGATCTGAGAATGCGCAGAGTATTTATAATTTATTGACAAATACAGCCCCTGCAATAATAGAGAGAGTACAAACCATAGAAGAACATTTAAAGCAAGATCATAATAGAGATTCAGAAGTGATTTCAGAAAATCTAATGAATTCATTAGCTATATTGAAAATCATAGTAACCAACATATCAAAAGCATATGCTTCTAATAGTGGGCCATTTGCATTGTCATCCACAACAGTAAAAGGAGCTTTAGTAAGCATTGAAAAAAGCATGCGTACTCCTGATGCTAAGGATACCCAAGACATTAAATGGTCAAATGTAAATAAAAGCTTACTGAAAAACATAGATGAATTACATACATCTATATCAAGTCGTATAACCCGTTATGTAGATGAAGGCTCTGTAACTTCAGCTGCACACGCTCTTGTAAATGATATGAGATCAAGAATGAGAGACGATAGATTAGATTTAATCCATGACGATATACGCACAAAAGTAGATGATGATAATGTAAATGGCTTATCTTATAGCACCGCAGCTACTTCATTAGTAACTACAAAAGCACACCTTGATATATTAGAAGATAGCATTACAAGAAACAGAGATCATGAGCAAGTCTTTTTAGGTAAATTAAAAGACTCTGGAATAATACCTGCAAAGCTATACGATAGTAAAATACGCTCATTAGACACAATAAAAAAACTTGTTAACTCTCATATAAAACTTATAGACGAGAGTCGTTCTAATATAGAACAACAACTCAGCATAGCTGACGCACAAGATGCTAAAATATACGCTCAGGTAAAGCTTTTTGGCATTGATATGGTAGAAATGAAAAAACATATCGTGCACAATGCTATATCATCTGGCGATATACATCATGATGTTGATTATGCTTCATTGCAAAATAGCGCCTCTAATGATAAGGGTTTGAATGACCGCGAACAATACACGTCATCCATAATTGGAAGAGGTGGTGATGAAGGTCAGGGTATAACTTCAAAAGACAGGGAGACAGGCAGGGAACCACTAACACCTACAGTACCTGGAAGAGCTTTTGCGAAAGAAGGACATGAAGTACAAATGCGAGCAAAAGCATTTGTTGCTCCATTTATTAATGATGAGCATGATGATAATATTGAAATACAGTATCCTGCAACATTCATTGAAGGAGCATCTGCTTTTACAGTGTCAAAGCCATCGCGTCCATTAAATAACCCAGCAAATAAAGTAACTATTAAAGATACACAAGCTCCACCTAAACCGCAGAGGCCACTTTTCTATTTACCTAGGGCTAAAACTCCTGCGTACGCTAGTGGAAGTGACGCATATGTATTTGTTGAGGATTCTGGCAATGCAAAAAGCACTATTCAAGGAATTGGCTTTAATGATAGAGAGTCAGTAGTAAGAGGTTCATTTTATGCTGGTACAAACAATAATAACGCATCCGATATACATGCAAAGGAATTACAAACACCTCAATCAGATACATCAACACCATCTCCTGTAGAAGATGCAGTCGACGCAGTCGATGCTACTCCGCGCGCGCACAAAGGTATTATGGCGAAAGTTAAAGAAAGGAAAAACAACATCTTTCAATCCTTTCAATCTATTGGTATGCGCCTTCAGAAGAAACCAGATGTTAGCAGAAGCCAGCCAGCAGCTAATATACCAGAGCAAGCCAGCAGCCCTTCGCAACAAACACCACCGCCTTTACCGGGGGATAATGATACATTATAAAAATATATATATGTCTATAATCAGTTCCAATAAAAATTTATAAATTAAACATGCTTAAACATACAATTAGTAATAGTAATCGTGCCTCATTGCGCTCAAGCGTTAGGGGCACGGTAGATTCAAATGGCAAGGAAACGTCAAACATGCGCGCAGCGCTAAGACGCACTATTTCGGAATTACGAAAAGGAGCGAACGGGAGTCCAGATTTTGCTGCCCCTCCTGCACTTACTTCCGAGACAAAAGCCCTAGGAGTGCTAGGAGTGCCAGGAGTGCCAGCATTAGGCGCAAGTGGCGCAAGTGGCGAACCTATTCTTGCAACATCAACCCAGGCATTAGAAAATGGTAGCACACATGATCACTTACCAACAGTACATGCAAGTGAAAGATTAGATGCGCAATCTCCTAAGTCTCGCCAATCGAATTGCTCACAACAATCTGACTACGTAGTTAGAGGTGGTGGAATTATAAATGCAATGTCATTGCATTATGTAAGATCCATACATACACACGTTGATCTTGCGCAACTGAAATGGGATCCTTTATTTCATGAAAGCGGAAAGCTTGCAGAAGCTATAGACACTATAGTGGCTGGTATACTTGAACTAAAAGACGCGATACAGACCCTACAAACATCTAAAAACTCTAAAGACCAAGATGCTTGTTTTAAGATATTAAAAAATATAAATAATCAATTATTGCAATATACAGACATTAATGATGAAATTGCATGCCTCATTAAAACTAGTATTTCGTATATGGATAACATTAAAAAAGATATACACCATATAAAACCGGAGCACTTAAATGACTTAACATCTAATGGGATTGTCAAAGAAATTACTAGACTGCTAGGTACTTGTAATGTGTATATGCAAAAAATTAATACATCTGCCTTTAATACAGAACAAGCATTGATATCTCCTTTGAATAACATAAACAACGACATCAATGTTCAAAAAAATGCAAAGCAATCTTTTATTGATAATTTAAAAGGCACTTCAAAGCTACAAAGACTTCAACCGGGAAGACGTAGTCAAAGAAAATCCAAGAAGCAAGAAATGCATACTGTAGAAAAAATGCGCGTATCAGTAGTTAATCTTAGAGATGCTTTTGCAGGAAAAGCTGCACAACTTCGCGACATGCATAATACCTTGGAAGAAATGCATTACTCTCTCAATAACGCCCGCAGAAACTTAACATCAACTCACACAAGAAGCTTGAGCTCATTTCGTTCTACTGCAGGTAAAGCTAGAATGCAATTACATAACCCAACAGAGCAGTATGCAACAACTTCTGGTACAAAAAAGCAAATATCGAGCTTGGTAGAAGATATAGAAAACATAACTTCAACACATGCTGCAGATAGGAGCGATAAAACCGATGGCACTGCTTCTTTTGATAGGAATAATTTCATAGAATCAGAAGCATCTATACACCTACCACCTTCCAGTGCAGATCAGTATGATGGGCTAAATAGTACAACAAGTAACTCAGGTCGTAGTGTAAGTAGTAAAGATGATTATTTAGATAGAGCGAAGGCATTTTCAGATAATGTAAGCCTTGCTTCCATTGCTTCAAGTAGTAGTGAAGATGCGAGAGTTGAGCGCGCTGAACAGCAGCGAAAAACAAAAGAGCTCTTAGCAGTTTCTCAATTTAATAGGACACACAATCCAGGAATAAGAAATGATAGCGTGAAATTTGCGCAACAATCAACGCTGGATCAAGTAGTTAGTTCTGCACATCAGCTTACTAAAATGCCAGAGTCAAAGCAAATTACACCAATCGAAACAGTTGATCATCTAGCATCATCATTGCATGAGACTCATAAAATGCCAACTATATCTGGCATTAGCTCAGAAATAAGAGATGAGCGCTTAGAGCAGCCGAGAAAATTAACTACATCTGATAAGGAAAGAGTCGTAATTCTTAAGGAATATAAAACACCTAAGCAACCAACAACCTCAACAGCGCAACATAATGGCGAGAAGGGATTAGGATCTATAATACGTGATAATAGCATACATAAATCTACAGAAGATGATCATGCAATAAGCATGCCGTCAAGCTCTAGATCTACATTTATGAATAGAGACGCTAACCACCATAGTGAGCGAAATGCACGCAATGCATTTGATGGTCGTACAACAACCCATGAAGCGGCGACTAATGTCATTACTGTAAAGCTTGCTGAGATGCGCGCTAGAGGAAATGAAGAAGTAAACGGCTTAATTAACGCATCTATAAATGCTCATCTGCAAGCAATAGATATGGACTTAGGTGCCCCAAATAGCGAAGCGCAAGAAATAAACGCAAGTCGAAGCAATTGCTTGCACAAACTAGATCGCTTTGTTAGCTCTTGTGGCAATATAACCTTGGATGAATGCCAAGAACAGCTCACCGATAATACGCATAAGCTTGTATCAATAAAAAGAAAAATCAAGGAATACGTAATATCTAAAGGAGACAGTATCGATCTAGATATTGTAAAGGTAGTAAGAGAAGCTACAGGAAATCAGCATATGTTGGATATTTTTAAAGATTGGGCTCAACATCAGGAATTGTCCTTTAAGAAAGCAGCTATGCTCAATACCATTCATAAGCTTGATGAAGATAACGATATGGGCATGAAAGACTACGCAGATGAGTATAATTCTTTGTCAATACCAACAAGGGCTTTAGAGAGTATGGATCAAGAAGCTTGCCAAAAACACATTTACCACATACACACAATTAAAAACATCGCAGATACAGTAAATCGTGTTGTTGCTAATGAAATGAGCTATAAACCTGCTGCCGTTAAAGAGGCTAGTATTATTAGCGCATCAGTTAATGATTTGTGTAATGTTGTTAGTACATACATAGCTAGCAGCAATCAACACAACGACACAAGCTACATTAAGACTGAAATGCTTGGAAATGAGAGGGTAGTAGAAAAAAACAACAACTCTAACACTCGCGTTAGAGATTTTGAGCAAACATTCGAAGATCAATTCTCAAATTTCGGCAATGTAAAAATACAATCTCATGCTCATGCTCATGCAGGTGATTGGTAAGGGGTGTATATTTATTGAATAACGATATAGATCTTTGTCGTGGATATGGGCAGGAGTATAGAAATATACGGCCCATAGAAACATGAAAATAAAACCATAAAAAATGGTAGAGCAAGCTGAAAAAAATCCCCTGCCTGCTCTACCGTAACCTGTTCCTCAGTTAACAATATTAAATATTACTGTTAACAAATAAATGATACCTAAATTTAGTAAAAACAACATTACAAAGTTATAAATTATGATAGTTAATAAACCACAAAGCACTAGAGTCTCCAGCAGAACGGGCATTAATTCCTATTCTGGTGGCGCTCGTGGCAAAAGTAGCGATGCTTTAGCCACCAAAACAACTGGTCAACCAGTATTGCAAAAAGATAGCCATACACAACAAGATCATCGCAGGCAAGGTGCTTTTGCACGGCCGTTATCTGGTGCTTATTCTTTAAATAATGTAGATGATTGTTATTATACTGAAGGTCAGGTCACTACATTACAAGGTGCAAGTAAAACCTTAACCTCAAGCGAAGCAACTTTAACGCAAAGCACAGCAAATTTATTGGATAATAAGGATGATACTTCACCTTTCCGTATAAATATGCTTATGGCGGGGAATGTAGATAATCAATACGTCAGTAGCATGACTTATATAGATCAAAGTACTGCTCTTGGTAGTGCGTTACAATATCGCTATGAAGAGGATGATTGTAGTGATGATACTCCAGGCGAACCGTCTAGGTTGGTGTCTGTCAATTCTATCTCCAGTCATAACATACGCGAAAATCCAAGAATAGGTAGAGATGACAGTGATGCGGCAATTGTTGAGCATGAATATGCATATGAATACATAGAAGATTGTGATGATAGTGTTTCTGAGGATTTCTATGAAAAAAGCGACATACATAACGCAGATAGTTATGTTGTTGATAAGTATATAGCCACTCCTGTCTCATCATTTTCAGGCAGCACTGATTACAATTCACAAACAACTCAAGCCCTAGCAGAACAGCAAGGAGAAGTGCAATTGGAAGCTATAGGCGATGCAGATGACACAGATAGTAGGTATGTAGAAACCTTCAACACAAGCCCTCGAAGTACGATGGTATTTAGCGATATTGAGGACAGTGATGTTGATGAAGAGTTAATAATTAGCGATAGTGATCATGAATTTACCAACTCATTTTCCACAGTTGCAGACGATATGCAAGCTGACTTGAAAAAAACGAAAGCAATTTTATCCCATAAAAACGATACCCTTACTCAAATCCCTACTGCACCAAGCGCATCAGTAGGCGCTGCTAGTTATCTTAATGGGAGTTATCTTAATGAGAGTTTGGAAGATAAGCTGGCAAAAATAACCCTGGATATAGCTAGAGAATCCCATAATTCTAGCCAGGGTCCTATCGTTGAACGCGGCAAACCCCAACAAATCACCTTATATACTCCTCAATGGCAAATAGGGCGTGAAGGGCATGCAGTTGTAGATGTATTTCATAGGGCGCTTCCGTTATCTAACGCACCTCGCACGCCTATGATGCCTACTATATCAATCGCGGACGGCGGTCATGATATAAATGAGCGCATTCCAGACAAAAATCCAGAGCATTTATCCGATCTAGACCATGCAATATCAAGCCCTTATGTCCCTGATTATGAGCAAATAGATAGCGATGTAATCAGCAGTGATTCATGGGGTACTTCTGAATATATTTCATCACATCTTGAACCATCTGGCGCGAACAATTATCCGTCAATAATAGGAGCTAGAGGAGGAGCTAGAGGAAATGACTATACTCCGTCTCCCCAAGGAAGGGGCGCGAGCAATGCAAGAAGAATGGCAACGTCGCATAGCATTGGCACTGTTGGTACTGTTGGTACGCAAAATATGCCATCAGCTCCAATCGACAATACATACATTGATGAAAGTCAACTATACGGCATGGGAAACAATACATACAAAGCAAGCAGCGCTATTGTACAAAGAACACCGCAACACTTCTATGCTACCGCTACAGAACCACAAATTGCCCCACCTAGTTATGCTCAAGTAATGAAAGAATACAGCGTTATGAATGCAAATGGTGCAAAGAATTATAGAGACGTCATCGTACAAAACGAAAATGCAAGCACTTATGCACCGCTCGACCCGACAGCGCCTCCTGGTGAGAGTTATAGTCATTCAACGAAGCCATACTACAGCCCTCAGCATAAAGGCCATATGAAAGACTCAGGAACGCAGCAAAGCGCAGAAGAAAATTTCAAGGAATATACAATATCTGTTGGTGCACGTAGAGTTTATGCAACCCCTAGCGCCCCTCCTAGTCCTTTTGGCTCGCAAGGTTCTTTAGATGTAAAGCCTTTCCGAGGCGTAGGATCTGGTATGGGAACTATTGATGAAAGCATGGAAGATTACGAACCTATGAATATGCAATCAACAAGATATCAGGCAAGTACAATAGGGGTAAATGGAGTCAATGCTGCGCCAGGCACGGCGATGCCCCCAATAAATATTTCAATAAACAACAACTCTAACAACGAGAAAAAAACTAGGGCAAAGACCAAAGCATCAGGCAAGCATATGTCTTCTTCTTCTGAGAGTGAGGTAGAGATTAAAAATCATCGCAGAAAAAAGCATGCCAATATTGCAAAATCTAAGCACGCGAAAAAAGCCCATGCACATGTGCATAGCGGCAGTTCAAGCCCTTCCGATGGCAGCAGCAGCATAGGCAGCTCAAGCCGCGCATCACTGACCTCGAAGGCTATGAGCACTGAATCATTGGCATACGATAGGTATGCAGATGCGCCAAAGATGAAAATGCATGATATTGTCGACAATGTAAAGCATGAGTATAGTGTATTGCATGCAATTCCTAATACAGCTGTAAGTCCGGCTGTAAAGTTTTGCTTCAATGCTCATAATAGAGTGTTATTTGATGAGTGCGCTGTGTTGTTTGAAGTTAAAGAAAGAGTAAAAGCAAAAAAGAAACATGGAGCGCAAAATACCTCTAAGATAACCTATAAAGAGAGTAGTGAAGATATAAAAAAATACATGCGTACCATAGATGGATCTATAAAAGTATTGCAACAACTACAGCGAAAAGCGGATAAAATTATAGATTCCATGCCATACACTCAAAATCACGTAAAACGGATGTTGAAGTCTGAGTTAAGTATAAAAATTATGGGTAAAATTGGCGCACTAGAGGAATATCTTGACGCAGTGGAAGTGCCAAGCCATAGGAATGTGCTTTCCACTACAGTAACGGCAAATCCGAAGGCATCATACATACGCAGACATCATAAGGACTGCAAAACACAGATACGCGCATTGAGAAATGTTCACAGCACAAGAATTACTGAAAACGATAAAAGAAGCACTACATTCCACGCTAAAAAGCAATTAATGAGTGAGGTAAGATCAAATTTTGAAGATATCAGAGGCTTTGACGTTAATAGAATTCCACATATAAATCGCATAGAAGACATTGAAGATGAATATGATTCAGAGCAAGCGCACTACGAAACGCCATCAGATGACGCAAGGAGCATTTCCAGCGTTGAGAGCCAAAGCGATCATTATCAAAGCAGTGTGTTAGGCGTTAGCGAAAGAAACATACATGAAAGAAGTGCTGCTAATTATATGCATAGTAATGATATGCATAGTAATGATATGCATAGTAATGCGCATAGTAGGGGGAGCTTGAACATGGGCAGCGCAATGCATTCCGGCATGAACCCTGGCATTGATCGCTATGGAGATGCGCGCATGTCAAATTCTAATCATACTAATAATTATATAGGTACTTCTCAGGAAGCGTTAGGTGCATGGCCTCGGCCACTTGCTAGAAGATCGCAGGATACGAGCTTTCAAAGCATGCACAACGACCGCGATCCTCACGCACTATCGCAGACATCGCTATTATATCCAGATGCAAACAATGCATCAATATCTCGCAATGCAAGCGGCAATACACACTCTACAGATGGGAGAGTGATAGGTGATGATGAGAGTAGGTATCGCCATCCGGTATGGCCAACAAATGCTCCTAGCATAAATGCACCACCAGAAAGCATAAGAAGCGATAATGGTATTAATGTACGGGAAAAGCGCTATGAGGATTTTGGCATGAATCAAACAAGAACTAATGACGTAGAAAGAACCCCTTTCTCATCTCCATTCTCCACTGCTTTCATACATACGAACTCGGCATTGGAAGCGCCACTAGTAGCTCCTCGTTCAATGCGCATCGCAAAAAACCAAGGGACTCAAGAAAGCAAGAGCGGAAGCTTAATGAGCGCTAGAACGCTACCAAGCATACCTCAAGAAAACAGCGAGAGCAGCGAAGAGAATAGATCACCTGAGCGCCCTATCGGCAATACACACAGCCTTAGACAGTCTTATACGCCAGGATCATCCCGTATTTATGACGAATATAATGCGAGCAATGAGGCAGAAAATCAACAAGCAAGCAAAAAGGTAAAGGAAAAATCTCTTTTAAGAAAATTGCTTCCACGAGGCAAAAGCGCTGAGCAGAAGATTGTTAGTAGGCAAGCGGGAGGAGATAGCTCTAGCAGAGGCGCCCCAGTATCAGGTAAATCAGGTAAAAAAATAGCACCACCAAGGCCATTACCTCCAAGGTTAACTCCAAGGTTAAACTAAGACCTTAATCACAGGTAGCTGTCAATTCAAATAAATCTATAAAATGGATTGGTTGGTGATAGGTGTATATGGTATGCAATACATGAAAAAGAATATTGCATATCGTATATGCTATATATATTTCTTATGAATGTTATGCGTGCTTTTATAAATTTACCGCTAGAAGTTTACCAGACCACCATTGATGTGTATGGTTGTGCCAGTGATGTATTTTGCGCTGTGCGATCCTAAGTAAATAGCTGCGTCAGAGATGTCAGCAGCGGTCCCAAAATTCCCACACGCTATATTGGCAAGTAGTTTGTCTTTTATATCCTGAGGTATGTCTTTAGTCATTCTGGTGTCTATGAATCCAGGTGCAATACAATTAGATGTAATGCCTTTTGATGCATATTCATCAGAGATGGTTTTCGATAAGCCGACTAAAGCTGCTTTTGAAGATACATAATTCGCTTGACCAGGGTTACCTGTAAAGCCAACAACAGAGGAAATAAAGATCATTCTTCCGAATCTATTTTTTAACATGCTTTTAATAAAGTGCTTTGAAATAACAAACGCACTATTTAAATTAACATTCATAACCTTCTGCCAGTCTTCAAATGACATTCTCAATAATAATTTATCGATCGTCATTCCAGCATTATTAATCACAATATCAGCGGTAATGTCTTTCAGTTTGGTTTGTAGTAGAGGGATATCATCTAAATTACAAGTAAAGTACGTGCATTTATCAGAATAAGATGCAAGTTCTATGAGTTTTTTTTCGTTTGTGCCTGTGATGATGCAATGGGCATTTAAATCCGCGAATTTTTTATATATAGCTGATCCAATATCGCCTGATGCGCCCGTAATAAAAACTTTCTTATCTGTAAAATCAAACATGCAAATTCCGAAATATATATTTCACAATGAAATTATAGCATTATTAAATGATGATTATTAAGATTTTAGTTTGTAATCTTCAACAAACCTATGAATACTCTCCACAGTATCGCAGCCATAAGTTGCAATTTTATGCTTCTCTAGAATGCGCTTGGCAATCTTGATCAATACAGATGCAGGCCCTACTTCAACGACGGTATCTACGCCACTTTTAATTATATAATCAATGGTCTGTTTCCATCGCACAGTTGATACAATTTGAGATGACAATAAATTAATAACCTCAGGTCTGGTTTGTGGCATAGGTCTTGCAGTGATGTTGCTAATGATTTCTGCTCCAGGATTCAAATGCCCCAAGTATAAATTACTATTCAAGAAGGACTTATATCTCTCGGCAGCATCAAAGAGCAATGGGCTATGAAAGGCCCCAGAAGTTTTTAATATTACGCACTTATGATGCTGGTTTAAGACTTTGACAAGTTGCTTAATATCCACGCTCTCTCCACTTACAACAACTTGATTCTCAGAATTTTCGCATGCTAAATAGCAGTCGTGGTATTCTATTTTTTCCTTGATATAATCATAGCCGTAGTTTTCTGTGTCTTGAATAATGATTGCAGCCATTGCACCTCTACCTTTAAGGCAACTCTCAGATTCGACCATAGATTTAGCCCGAGCGCCACATATCTCTAAAGTATCTTGTATAGCTAAAGCGCCACTTGCAGCTAATGCAGAATATTCTCCTACTGAATGCCCAGCATAAATGCTAGGGCTAAAGTCTTTTAGCTCTAGCTCCAATATAGAATACATAAGCATGGAAACAGCGCATATTGCCAATTGGCAATTATCTGTTTGCTGGAGTGTAAGATTAGGGCCTTCAAGAATTATTCGCATAATATCCATATCTCTCAATATTTTGCTATCGAATATGGTATTAAATTCTTGGGTGTGCTTGTAATGTTCTATAACATCAGCTCCCATTCGTACAAATTGACTACCTTGACCAGGAAAGATAATGGCTATTTTTTTCATAAAGGAACAATATAATAATAATAAGAAATTAAAAAAGTTAAATTTATATTAATGTAGATATAAGAATTTATAAATCATTAATCTTAATTTAGCAATAACATTTATCATATCCAACAAAGTATCATTTTCATATCTAATAATCACGCAAAATGGTCAAATCCTTTATTTATAAACTTCATATGATGCGAATTGCAAACGTCAAAAATAACATCAACGTTACTGTATACCCTACTTATTTTATCACAACTCAAGGATGTTTTGGGATAAGAATCAATATACCCTATATGGTATATATTGCCAACTCGATGTTTCTTCAAGCAAGATAAGTCATGACTAGAGGTAAATAATATTTTATAATCATCAGAAGTGAAAATATGATCATAAATATTAAAATACTGGCTCATATTAGAAGCCTCATGTGAGATTGGTATGCTGGATAAATATATATTCATCATCACATCAGAAGCCACCCCTATTCTGTTAGCATCTATAAAAATACCGTCAGATAGATCCATGGAAGCACTTGCAAAATCCCTTATTAACCCTACACACTCTACACTTAACTCAGGCTTGCTATATTTATCGTTCATAGAGCTAATAAATGGGCATATATGCCCTAAGGCAGAGTCTCCTATATACCCTGTAACATAAATATAATCGCCGCTTTTAGCTCCGTTGCGCAACACTACCCTATCTTCAGTAAAGCCAAAGCAGGTAATGGAGATGTTGGTATGTCCGCAATGAGAATCAACGACAATATCACCTCCTAATAATGAGATGTCATAAAGATCACCATCGCATTTTAATCCTTCAGTAAAGCGGGCTATCCATTCTTCGCTTGCGTCTTCAGGAGAAAGGGAGAGGTTAAGTAAGTAAAATTGCGGCAAACAGCCCTTAGAATATATATCAGAAATGCTAGATCGAAGCGCCCTCATGCCAATTATCTCTGGCTGCATTTTATGAGGGTAGTGCAGGCCAGCAGTGCAAGTATCAGAAGACATAACTATCTTACAGTGCTTTTTGCAATGCAATAAAGCGATATCGTCTTGCATGCCGAGCGCGAAAGTATGGCCTCTGCTGAGTGGCGCAAGATATTTCTGTATTATGTACGCTTCATTCACCTTCTGCTTTATTTTCTATTTCATTTGGCGCTTCATTTGACGCTTCATTTGCTACGGTCTCTTCTGCATTGGCGGCAGCTTCTTCTGCGACCTCTGCTACGGTCTCTTCTGCAGTTTCGGCAGCTTCTTCTGCATTTTCTTCTGCATTTTCGGCAGTCTCTTCTGCATTGGCGGCAGCTTCTTCTATGGTGTCGGCTTCTATTTCATTTGACGCTTCTTCTGAGACCTCTGCTACGGTCTCTTCTGCATTTTCTTCTGCGGTTTCGGCAGTCTCTTCTGCATTGGCGGCAGCTTCTTCTGCGACCTCTGCTACGTTTTCTTCTGCGGTTTCTTCTGCGGTTTCGGCAGTCTCTTCTGCATTCTCTTCTGCATTGGCGGCAGCTTCTTCTATAGTGTCGGCTTCTATTTCATTTGACGCTTCATTTTTGACAGGTGAATTAACATTAATCTTTAAGATATTATCTAGTATCTTATTTATGGCCTTTGATTCTTTATTGCCAATAAAATATTTAGTAATGCTAATATACTCATCAATGACGACTATATTTGGGATATTTTTCATAAATAACATCTCATACACAGCGCACCTAATAATAGATTGAAAAATTGGATATATTGATTCAGTTTTCCATCCGCGCACTAAATATTCGGAGATAGTTTTATCAATAGATTCTATATTATCCCTACAACCATACACGATCTCCCGGCATAATTGATCGTCATATTCATAGGATATTTCTTGAGCCATAGACGCTTGGGACATAGCTATAGAATTATCATATACAAAATCTATTTCTTGCCATGTATCTGATACAGAGCAAGTATAAGTGATTTGCACGGCAAGCACTCTAGATTTGCGCCTGGTATTTTTATCAATTACAATATCTGCGCTGGATGGGTTTGCTTCGTTTTCTGTATTGTGCGAATTGTCATTTAAATTATCCACTTCCTAGATTGGAAACCCATAATTATCTTTCATGAAAGCGCCCATTTTAGCTAATATAGGGCTTAGGATATGTGCATAATCTTCTTTGCTTATGGGGGAGTGTTGTGATTTTTTATTATAAACATCTACCACTATACCAGCCACATCTTGCAGCTCACTGACGCTTATTCCGCAAGTTATAGAAGCAGGAGTCCCGATTCTTATTCCCGATGGATTTAAAGGGGAGCGCTTGTCGTAAGGCATTGCATTCTCATTGCAAATAATTCCTACCTGCTCGAGCTCTAGCGCAAGGTCTTTTCCAGAAAAATCATTTTCACCAAAATCCACAAGCATAAGATGATTGTCAGTCCCTCCTGAGATAACTTTCATATTATTTTTAACAAACACATCAGCCATTGCTTTCGCGCTTACTAGAGTGTTGTGAATGTATTGTTTAAAGTCGGCGCTTGCTGCCTCTTTATAACATACAGCCCTTGCGGCTATATATGATAGCTTCGGGCCACCTTGCAATCCAGGGAAAAGAGCTGAGTCAATTTTTTTCCCAAATTCTTCGTTATTAGATATAATTGTGCCGCTTCTTGGCCCTCTTAGGGTTTTGTGATTTGTAAAGGTGACAAAATCAGCATACTGGACAGGAGATTGATGCTCCCCGGCTGCTACTATTCCAGCTATATGAGCTATATCAGCTAATAAAAAAGCCCCTACTGCATCTGCAATTTCTCTAAATTTTGCAAAATCTATCTTTCTCGGATATGACGAAGCACCGCAAATAATCATTTTTGGCTTTACTTTCTTAGCTATATCAAGCGCCCTATCGTAGTCTATTTCGCAATTACTATTAAGGGTGTAGTGTTGTGCATTAAAGATTTTGCCAGACTGATTAACTGGCGAGCCATGGGTTAAATGCCCGCCTTGATCTAAAGACATAGATAGGATTGTGTCTCCTGGCTTCAAAAAGGCCAAATATACAGCCTGGTTCGCTTGGGATCCAGAATGCGGTTGTACGTTGGCATAGTTAGCTTTAAATAGCTTTTTAACTCTATTTATAGCCAATAACTCTATCTCATCAACAAACTTACACCCCCTATAAAACCTTCTTCCAGGATAGCCTTCTGCGTATTTATAATCTATTGGGGCAGACAATGCAGACACAACAGATTTTGAGCAGAAGTTTTCAGAGGCAATTAAATTGACATTTGCACAAGCATAATCTACGTGCTCTGCTACCAGGTTATATATATCTGGATCACAGCTTTGAAGATTTTTAACACATTGATAAATTGACATATTTCAGAGATACAGAAATATTATACAATTAAAAATGCAAAATTTATCTCTTTTTGCTACACATATCTATTCTGTTTTGATATTTGATTAAAAAATTGGCCTTCATAAACTCTTCAATGCAGAGTAAGCAATCCTCTTTATCCATAATCCTACTTCCTAAACATAAGACGTTAGCGTCGTTGTGCTCTCTGCTGACTCTTGCAATTGCGGGATTATAGCATAAAGCAGCTCGTATAAAGCTAAATCTATTGGCAACAATAGACATACCAATGCCTGTCCCGCAAATTAAGACCCCTACGTACTCCTCTAAATTGCCTTGCATAGCGTAGCATAATTTATCAGCATATATAGGATAGTCAACCTTTGCACTATAATATGGACCTAAATCTTTAATATCGTATTTACCTGCTAACTCAGCAGTGCAATACCCCTTAAAGTCAAACCCTGCATGGTCTGACGCAATAAGTATTTTCTTTGAAATCATTAACCTTTTAAAATTTTTATAATATTCAGAAAAAAATCATTACTAGCTTTCAGTTCAAGAATATTAGTTCGTGTTTTATTAAAAGCATTAATGTTGTTTTTCATAAATTGTTCGTTATCAAGTTTAATAGATAATTTATCTATTTTAATGTTATTATTTTCGATGTTATTTTCAATCTTGAATATAATATCTAATTTATTATAACCATATATATTCAAAATTACACACCCTAATTCCTTATTATTAATAATAATGTCTATAAGTAAATCAGATGACTGCACTTGTGGCTTAGATATTGCTATATTTTGTAGCTGAGTTCGTGTCATTTTCTCAAAGATATTTTTCACCTTTGCAAGATAAGATCTATTGTCTGCATCGGAAAAATAGACAGATGCATCAATAATATTTGACATATTTAACCCGCATGCATTTCTAACATTCTTAATATACTTAGCCACCTCAATGATGAATTCAAATTTATCATGATTGACTTGATTTTCATAAACTAATAATTGCTTTTTAATGTTAGTTTTTTCTATTTCTGCGATATGATTGCCGCCAAATTCTTGCCAAAATATAGATACCTGCTCAGGAATTAATGGATACATTAACATCGTCACAAAATATGCAACCATAGATAGAACTACAGTGTTGTTGTTAGAGCTTTCTAAGACCTTAAAAGACTCTAAATATATATCACATGTTATGCTCCAGAAAAACTTATATAAACAGGCGTAGTATTTGCTGATATCGTATGCATTTACCTGAGACAATACCTCCTTATACGTAACATGCATTTTATGCAATATCCACTTATTTACACAATCCCCCTCTTCTTCAATTATGTCATGAATGTTGGATTTATAAGCAGTTGCAAAATCTACCCCCGCAAGACTACAGAACTTCATGAAGTTTTTATATTTATTAATGAACTTGCTTTTTTCAGCAAATAATGAATTCCTTATTTTGACGTCAGCGCTCATATTAGATTCTGACAATAAAGATAAACGCAGGGCATCTGTAGAGTATTGATCTATGATATTAATTGGGCAAACTGCATTTCCCTTTGATTTAGACATCTTATCTCCATTATTATCGCGCACCAACCCATGAAAAAGCACATTATGAAAAGGTGGAGCTTTAGGATTGAAAAACGCACTCATAATCATCATTCTTGCTACCCAGAAAAATAAAATATCAAAGCTCGTAACTAGTAATGAGCTAGGATATTCAAAGCGCTTATTACTGCTGGTTATTAAAGGCCATAAAGCAGATGAAAACCAAGTATCCAATACATCTTCGTCTTGCTGAATGGCGTGAAGAGGGATTTTCTTAGCAGATGCAAACTCTTTGATTTCATCGTCATTTGTAAAGATAAGAACTTCGTCTTTATAATAATACACTGGGATCCGATGCCCCCATTTTATCTGCCTAGATATGCACCATGGTCTAATATTCTCAAACCAATTTCTCAGCGAAGCCTTCCACCTGTTAGGAAGAATGTTGATTGTGTCATTGTCAATCCATTTCATGCATTGCTCAGAAAGCTTGCTGACATCAAAAAACCACTGCTTAGTAATAAGCGGCTCCACAATAGACATAGACCTATCTCCATATGGGACTGTGTGTTCAATTTCCTCAGACTTAATAAGATGCCCTGCTTTATCGAGCATTTCTAACACCATCTCCCTGGCAATACTAGCTTTCAAGCCTATAATAGGTTCAGGGACGTATTTACTGTCGTACAAACAACCGTTTTTATCTATGATAGATATAAACTCTAGATCATTTTCTAGCCCTATTTCATAATCATTAACATCATGAGCTGGAGTCACCTTGAGGGCTCCTGTACCATAATTTTTATCAACATTACCGCTGCTTATTAATGAGATAGTCCTATTAGTTAAAGGCACTTGAAATTTATGCTTCGCAAAAGGAGCAAAGCGCAGATCATAATGATGCACGGCAATTGCAGAGTCTGCAAATATAGTTTCTGGTCTGGTGGTTGCAATGTCGATATATTCGCGCGAATCGGCAGTATAATATCTAATATAATACAGATGACCTTTCACTTTTTTATTGACAATTTCAAGGTCAGAAATAGCGCTCCCTATCTTGCAATCCCAATTAACAATCCTATTGTCTCTATATATCAAGCCATTATCATACAACGCCTTAAAGGCGCGCATAGTGAAGCTGTGGGCCTCTTCATCAATGGTAAATCGCGCATTTGATAAATCTAACTCTATATTCAATCTTTTGATCTGCTGCTCTATATTGTGGCGCGATCTTAGAGCAAAATTCATGACATACTTATATAGTTCGTCTCTGTTAAGTTTGTCAATTTCAATCCCTGAAGCATGAGCCTCACGAAAAGCCAATATCTGAGTTATGATGCCTGCATGATCAAAGCCAGGCTGCCATGATGTTGTTTTGTGAAGTAAAGATCTACTGCACTTTATAAAAAAATCTTGTATGTATAGATCTAAAGCATGCCCTATATGCAATGAGCCCGTCATATTCGGGGGAGGCATGAGTATGGAAAACTTATCCCCTGTCCCTGTCATCTCTGTTAAATTTATCCTCTATTGCTTCCTGAATCTTGGTATTTAATACCTTATTAAACGCATCAGAATTTATGTAATTGTTAATGCAAGCTTTTATTTCTCGCGCTGCATTTTCGCGTTCTTCATCAAAGTCTTCATCGCTATCCAGCGCTTCGCGGAATAGTGTATTGGTGCTATATTCTGCAGAATGATCGATTTCTTCAGTTGGTTTGTCTGCTTTAAATTTCTTAAACTTCTCAGCAATAGACTCTGGCTTTAAGAAGTCCTGTATGTTTTTATTGTCATCTTTATTGACAATCATTTTTTTTGTTAATAACAGAGTGTTGTCATTGTATTTCATATTTAAAGTAGCATGCTATCTAAGTCATTAATCTCAGAAAGAGTGCTAATATCATATAAACGCAGGTGTTGAACTGAGGATTTATTTTTGCTAATTTTAAACACAAATCCACTACCGTGAAGCTTAAGGTCGTGTATTCCTGCAATACAACCAACGTCCGCTAGAAGGTCGGTGTGTTGTTCAACCTCACTTTTATCTACTCGTCCCTCAAAAATTATAGCATCAAACCTATTTAAAAACATACTTTTATGCAGAGCTTTTAAAACCCTAACTTTCTTGGAAGCAGCGAAATGCGCAGAGCATTCCTCGAATAAATGGGGGTCTTTTTCTAAAATCAACACCGAACATCCAATCCGCTCTAGCAGTGCAGCGCTATATCCGAAGTTAGCGCCTACGCAAAGAACATACTTGCCTGGGGTGGGGGTAATGGCGGATAATAAAAATCCAAGGCCAGCTGGATACAGTATATACCTATCGTAAGAATCATTGCTAACCAATGGCTCAAAATCAGAATAGAGTAGTGGGGTGTATTGTTCTGGGTAATAAGGGGATCTATCGACTGTGCAAAAAGCATCCAATAAAGCTTCATCGTGTATGCCTGAAGCATATAACTGACTGAAAGCCATATTGTCTCTTGCAAGCTTAAAATCCATGCTTATTTTATATTTTATTTTTTATCAACTTTATCAATACTAAAATTCACAAGTTCAAATATCGATAATTTAGCGTTATCACCAGGTCTATGTTTAAGTTTTATAATCCTAGTATATCCTCCATTGGTGTTTGCAAAGTCTTTTGATATAACACTCATGAGCTTCTCTGTAATTTTAAGATTATTTTTAAGTTTAGAAAGAATCCTTCTTCGAGCTTGTAGTGTTTGTTGCTTTGCTAGAGTTATAAGACGCTCGGCAAACATGCGTGTATCTTTCGCTTTTTCAACTGTTGTTATTATTCTACCGTGATCAAAAAGACTTACTGAGAGATTAGCTATCATAGCAATTCTCGCAGAAGATTTGCGCTTAAATTTTCTAAATTTATTTGAATGTCTCATATAAAATTACTCCTTAATATTATTAACGATTTATTGATAGGTTTTATTTATTGCTTTTCTTTTTTTGTCCCATTCATCTATCTCTATGCCAAAGCAAAGATTCATGCCGGAAAGTATTGATTTAATTTCATTAAGAGATTTACGGCCAAAGTTTGGCATTCTTAACATCTCAAATTCAGTTTTTTGCACTAAATCACCCAAGTAATCTATACCTTCGCTTTTTATGCAATTCTCGGATCTAACAGATAAATCAAGCTCTTCGATTCTTAGTAAGAATTTTTTATCTAGCTCATCATTGTTATTAGCGGTAATGTCTGAAGCAATTGAAAAATCATCTGCGTAATTTTTTGTTGCCGCAAATTCATCATAATCAATTACATCGGATACTGCCAAGTTAGAAAATTTATCAGTCAATACTTTTGCAGCAAAAGAAATAGCGTCTATAGGTTTGATGGATCCATCTGTCTCGATTTCGATAATCAAATCCTCTATATAAATATTACTTGCACCATCTGACTCAACATTAAACATAACGCTACGGACAGGAGAAAAAACAGCATCAATAGCAATTGTATTGTATGCATCTTTTTCTGTAAGGGCATCATTATCTGCTGGCAAATAACCTATCCCCCTAGATAACACCATCTCCATGGAGAAATCTTCACCTTCATTCACGGTGCAGATATAGTGCGAAGGATTAACGATCTTGACGTCTCTTGAAAGAAGTATGTCTTTAGCGAGCACCTTCTTTGGGCCTGCAGTTCGGATACTAAGTAAGGTGTCGTCGTTCTCAGTAGATGAAAAAACAATTTTTCTAATATTAGCAACAACTGTTGGAATGTCTTCCTTGATACTGCTAATAGTTGATAGTTCGTGAGAAACTGAATCTATATTAACTTTAGTAACTGCAAGACCAGGTATTGAAGAAAGCAATACCCTTCTGAGGGCGTTTCCAACTGTAATACCAAAACCCTTTTCTAGGGGTGTAATGCAAAAACGACCAAAGAAATCTGCATTTTTATCATTTTGTGCAATACTCCTAATGTCAGGTGTTAAAAAATTAAAGTTATAATCTATATTATCTCTATTCATAATTTAAGTTCATAAAATAAAACTATAATCTACGCTTCTTAGGTGGTCTGCATCCATTGTGTGGAACAGGTGTTGAATCAACAATAGACATTACATCCATGTCAAAAGATTGAAAAGCTCTTAAAGCAGACTCACGGCCAAATCCAGCGCCTTTTATAATGACGTTCACTTTGGATACTCCAAACACAGATTTTGCCTTACCACAAGCGTCAGAGACAACGCACTGAGCAGCGTATGGGGTAGATTTTCTTGCGCCTTTAAAAGCACATTTACCACTTGATGACCAAAGAAGCGTGTTACCATCCACATCGGTAACGGTAACTATGGTGTTGTTGAAAGAAGCCTTAATATTAAAAATGGCTTTCGAAACTATTTTGCTCTTTTTTACAGACATAACAAATAAAAATATATCATGAAATAGAAGAACGTCTCATATAAGTCTTTTTCTTACAAGTATTAGAATTAGATCTTGTCCTTTGGCCATGAGCAGGTAAACCGCACCTAAGCCTAATGCCTCGGTAGCTTCCATTACTCATTAACTCTTTTGTGTTAGACATAACATCTCTCATCAAGTCACCTTCAACGACTAGGTTATTAGAGATCCAATCCCTAATGCTAGCTACTTGCTCCGCGCTCAAATCCTTAACTCTCAGAGAGTCCTCTAATTTAAGCTCTTTACAAATACGAAGACAAGTAGGGCGGCCAACCCCATATATGTAGCTCAACGCAACACACACACGCTTGTTATCAGGTATATTAACTCCTACAATACGAACCACGATTATTCATTCCTATACTAGAGGATATATGAATTATGCGATTAAAGCAACTATATCACTTAACACTAACTGGATGGCTTTATTAGCGTCTATGTGATGTATATGGTATCCCCTTTCTTCTATGTATCGCACCATACTATCAAGTTCTTCATGAGTTACCTCCATACGATTTCTAAGGGTAGATTCCTGATCATCAGACCTGCGGTTTAATGGCGCATGACATACATCGCACTCCATATCATTGATTGGCGGTTTTTTGACAATATTATACAACTCACCGCAATCCGTGCAATGCAGTCTATTGAGGGTTCTTTCGACTATGCTATCTTCATCTATATTTAAATAGACAAAGACACTATTTGCAGAGCTATTGCCTGCACTATTGTCGTTATTGGTAATTTCAAAAAATATTTTTGCTTGCTCAGTGCTGCGAGGATAGCCATCCCAAATAAAAAGATCATGATTAGAGGCCATATTTATCCGCTCTAAAATGACAGATTTAACTATTTCTATATCGACAAGAAACCCTCTGTCGACCTTTTCCTTAATAACACGAGCAATCTCATTGTCTTCTTGCATTTTCTCTCTCAACATGTCTCCCATAGAGATTATGTAAGAGTTTTTAAGTGCGTTGCACAACAACTTAGCTTGAGTCCCTTTACCGCAACCAGGCATGCCTATAAGCACAAGATTCTGTATCATAGAGTTTCGTATTTTATTTATCGTTCATGATCATGTTCGAGTAGACGTTTGATATCATGTCCAAGGATATAGAAACAATTATGATAATACTAGCGCCACCCATAGCAAAGCTGACAGATTGGTTCATAAAAACCACCTGCGGCAATACGGCTAATGTAATTAAATACAGCACACCTAGTATGTTCACTTTATTCACTATATCTTTTAAATAGGTCGCTGTGCTTTCCCCTGGCCTATACCCAGCAATAAATACACCTTGATATTTTAAGTTTTTAGCAATGTCATCTGCATTAAAAGCAATTGGCACATAATAACATGAAAATACACATATCAATACACCGTACAACACTACATACCCCCAAGCGCCATATGCAAACTGAGAAGTCAGCATTGCGAAGACTGATGTATCGTATCTACCGGCAAACCATTGAAGTCCTGCAACTAATACAGATATCATCACAGAAGTAAATATAATTGGGATCACACCAGAAGGATTGATCTTTATTGGTATATGAGGAGCTGTCCCATCTCTACCTGCAGCAAGCCTATTCATGACGCCACCTGGGTAGTTAAGTGGTATGTTGATCCTTGCAGATTCGCACATAACCGAGATTGCCACCAGGGCACCAAGAAATAATATGACAAACAATACAAACTGAGAAGAATAAACTCCTGTATAACTCATTTCCAAGAAATAGAGCATCCCGGAAGGTAAATCCGCTATTATGCCCGCATATATTATTATAGATATACCGCTACCTATTCCAAGCTTTGTAATGTTGTCACCAAGCCATATTAAAAATAAAGTCCCAGCAGTGAAAGTAGCAATTGCCAATATTCTGAAAAGATGAATGTTGTCTGTCGTGATTAATTGATCGCGCATATCAGCTGCGATGTATTCAAGGCCAATTGACAAACCATACGCCTGCACAATTGCTATGAAAAGCGCCATTATCTTTGTGTAGAATAAAATTTTCTGCCTGCCCAACTCACCTTGTTTTTTTAAATCTATTAGGTATGTAATGGTGACAGCTGCTAGCTGCATAATAATACTTGCAGATATATACGGCACAACACTTAGCGAGAAAATCGCCATTCTTGACAGCGATCCGCCAGAAAGCATATTAAACATGCTGGCTATACCTATTTCATATTGAGAAACAAACGCCTGCATGACGCTTATATCTATAAACGGAATAGGAACATAACAACCAAGCCTGTATATTGCGACAAAGCACAACAGCATTACTATGTTAAGAACTATATTTGATGAACCAGAAATGCTGGATACAAGGCTATTTTTACGTTTTTTTACAGTTAAGTATTTAGACTTATACTTCATCTATAGTACCCCCTAAGGATTCTATGGTCTTCTTTACATTATCAGTAACGTATATGCCAGAAAGTTGGATTTTGGATGTTAAGCCCTCTGAATAAACAACTCTCAAAACTTGCACGTAATTTTTGCATATGCCAATTTCTTTTAGAACATCCAAAGATATTGGCTTATCAAGATCTAATAAATTCTTATCAACTAATTGCTGCAAAATTAACAATGGGATTACTTTCTTCTTTTTAGCAAATTTTAAATTTGAGAAACCACGTTTTGGTAAACGTCTGTATAGAGGAGTTTGTCCACCTTCAAAGTGCCTAATAGAACAGCCACTTCTTGATTTTTGTCCTTTATGTCCTCGCGTGGACGTCTTGCCCATGCCAGAACCTATTCCACGACCTACTCTTTTGAGTTTTTTAAAGTGTATTTTTTGTAATGTATTGAGCATAATTATTCCTGCTTAACTTTATTAATAAAGGCTTTTCTTTTCTTTACTATATCTGAGATTTTTTTACCTCGCTTATCAGAGACTATTCTAGGATTAGTGGCCCTTGATAAAGCTCCGAATGTAGTAATGACTAGGTTATTTTTTTGCCTTGAGCCCATAGATTTAACAACTATATCCTTCACGCCTAATAATTCAAATATAGGTCTTATAGTAGCGCAGCAAATAATGCCACGACCGGACTTCGCTGATCTCAGGACCATTTTTGTAGCACCCATGTGAAACGATATGTCATGATGGAGTGTATAGCCTTCTTTGAGTGGGACTTTTATAACATTGCGCTTGGCATTGTTAATCGCCTTTGCTATAGCTTCTGCAATTTCTTTTGATTTACCAGTGCCAAAGCCAACTCTGCCAGCCTTATCACCAACAACCACAAGTACAGAAAATGAAAAATTCTTACCACCTTTTGCAACCTTAACAACTCTTCTTATAGAGATAACGTTGTTAAAGAGCTCTAAATCATCAAGAAACTTAGCGTTTGAAACAATCTTAACCATATTAAATCACAATAAACTCTCTTATACCTTCTGCTGCTGCTTGCACTCTTCCGTGGTACAAATAACAACCTCTATCAAACAGTACGCTCTCGATTTTCAGGTCTTTCAAAAGCTTCCCTAACTCTACACCAACCACTCTTGCGGCTTCTCGTGTCCATGGTTTAAGGTTTTTATTCTTAAAGTCTGGCTTAGCCGTTGAGTAGCAAGCAACAACATTACCTTTGCTATCAATTGCTTGAGAATAAAAATTCTTATTAGAACGAAATACGCAAACCTTAACATCATACTTGTGTGTAAGTTTGTTTCTAGTTCTATTCTTTCTTCTTTCCCTGATAAAGTTTAATTTTCTAAGTGACATAATAAATAAACAGCTATTTTTTAGCTTTTTTCCCTTCTTTTAAAATAATTTTTTCGCCTTCAAAAAATATTCCTTTTCCTTTATAATAATCTACTTTTCTAAGTCTTTTAATGTCTGCTGCAAATTGCGCGACCTGGCATTTATCTATACCAGTAATAGAAAAATTGGTGTTGTCTTTAGCAACAACATCTAATCCTGTAGGGACGGTGAGCTTTATATCATGACTATAACCAAGCTTAATGGTAAGAAGTCTATCTGCTAGATTTGCTCTAAAACCAACTCCTCTGAGTTGCATTTTTTTTTCGAATTTATCTCTCACGCCAACAACCATATTATTTATGAGTGCGCGAGTAGTCCCGTACATAGCGACATATTTAGGATTTTCCTTTAGTGTAACGTGCAAATTATCGCCTTCTTGAGTAACGCTTACATCATTGCAAAGAGTCATAGTCAATTCGCCATGAGGCCCCTTAACTGTAATTACCTTATCTACGATCTTAACCTGCACATCCTTGCAAGGTATAGGCATACTACCAATTCTAGACATGGGAACCACCTACGCAACTATACATATCACCTCACCACCTAGGTTGTTAGAGATTGCGCATGAATCTGCCACTATACCCATAGTAGTAGAAATAATGACAACAACCATACCTCTATATTGATTATGCATATCAACGATTTCCTTTACGGAGCGATACACACGTCTGCTAGGTTTGGAAACAAGCTTAATGTCCCTAATGATAGGGTCGTTGTTACGACTTTGCTTGAGTGTAACTTTAAGCACTTTCATTCCCTTTTCGTTTTCTCCTTCTCGAAATTTATATATAAAGCCTTCCTTCACTAAAATAGAAAGTATATTTACAGACTTTTTACTATAAAGAACGTCTATATCTTGCTTACCAACGAGGGAAGCATTTCTAAGACGAGTTAATAAATCAGCTACAATATCCATAATAAATCACCAACTGGACTTTCTAAGGCCATATATAAAGCCTTGTAGTCCTAATTCTCTTAACATAATCCTAGATAAACCAAATCTTCTATAATAAGATCTAGGTCTACCTGTTATAACACACCTATTCCTATAGCGAATTTTCGAAGAATTCCTAGGTAATTTAGCTAAAGCCATGCATAATGGAAAAACTGCAGATATATCGCCTTTATTGCTACTGATAGCATCTTTTAAAGCCTTCCTTTTATCCGCGTATTTATCTATCATACGCTTTCTTCTTAAGTTTGTTTGTATAGCAGATTTTTTAGCCATAAAAGAATAATATCAATTAGTAAATGGAATTCCAAATCTCTTTAACAATTCTTTTGCAGTTGCGTCATTATCAGCAGACGTGCATATGGTAATATTGAACCCGAACGATTTGGTAACTTTACCATAATCAATCTCTGGAAATATAGTATGATCTGATATTCCAAAATTCAAATTACCGTTATTGTCAAAGCTACTAGGTTTGATGCCTCTAAAGTCTCTTATCCTAGGCATAGCTATGCTTATCAATCTATCCAGAAAATGATACATGTTGTTTTTTCTAAGCGTTACTAGCACACCTGCCTTCATGCCAACCCGGATATTAAATGACGCTATTGATTTTCTAGCAAGCATTATGAGCGACTTCTGGCAAGCAATGGTAGACATAGATTCTTGCACTTCATCTATAAACTTAGGCTCACGCGAAAACCTACCAACACCAGCGCTCAACACTACCTTACTTATCTTAGGAACAGATAAATCATTGGAGCATTCTAAGCTTTTTTTTATGCTAGGAAATATCTCCTTTGCATAACTTTCATATAATCTAGATCTCATGCTTGTTCACCGGATCTTTTTAAAAATCTAACTTTCTTGCCTTCACTGTCAAACCTAAATCCACACCTACTTGGGAGCTTATCTTTAGGATCAAATAAAAGAATATTTGAGATATGTATTGGCATTTCCTTAGTTATAATTGCTGATTTTTCATCGGATTTCGTCGCTTTTTTATGCTTTTTGAAAACATTCACTCCAGAAACAATTGCCTTATATTTGGCTGTATCAATGCGCATAACAGTCCCTGACATGCCTTTATTTTTACCAGTAATGACAACTACTTTATCGCCTTTTTTTATTTTAAATTTCATGTTTACTATACAACCTCTTTAGCTAAAGAAACTATTTTCATATATTTAAACGCACGCAATTCTTTTGCTATAGATCCAAAAACACGCGTGCCTAATGGATCGTTTTCATCATTGATCAACACTACAGAATTAGTATCAAACTTTACTGTGGTCCCGTCATTTCTTAGTGTATTGTATTTCACTCTTACGATAACAGCTTTAAGTATGCTACCTTTTTTAATCTTACTACCAGGTACAACGCTTCTAGCAACCACTATTATCTTACCAGCTAAGCCAGCATGGTTGTGTGATTTGGAGGTGCCTAAAACTTTTATACACCTAACAAGCTTAACGCCTGAATTATCAGCCACATGAAGGACTGTACTGTTAGTTATCATGCTTCCACCTTGGCAACAACATGCGATCTTTTTAACTTTGAAACTGGCCTACACTGTTCAATATAAACGCTATCTCCGACCTGTATATTTTCAATCTCGTTATGCACAAGATATTTAGAGGTCTTATAGGTTCTTTTTTTATACAGCTTATTCATTACGCTCCTAACATGCTTGACAGATAGGGTCTTGCAAGATGAAAGCTTAACAACAGTACATAAAATTCTCCTTTTCATAATCTATAATCTAATATAATACCACACTGCATTTACGCAGCGCTAATCTTTACTAATGCTGTTTTCAGTTTAGCTATAAGTTTTTTCTTTTTACCAAACTGCGATGTATCTTTTACGCCAGCGATCTTCTTCTGAAATTTCAAATTAAAAATATCCTTACGAAGAGTCACTAAACTCTTATTGATGGCACTCTTATCCATCTTCAGTATCTGTTCCATGTCCATAATTAATCAATAATAATCTTTGATAAAAAATTTTCATCAAACCTAGCTACAGTTTTTGTTTTGATAGGTAACTTAGCAGAAGCCAGCTTGAAAATCTCAACAGCTCTCTCATGGCTAACGCCACTAATTTCGAATAATATACGACCAGGTTGCACGCGGCATACCCACCTATCGATGGCACCTTTACCACTACCTTGCCTTACCTCTGCAGGCTTTTTACTAACAGGTAAATCTGGAAATACACGAATCCACATATTACCTATTTTTCTTATGTATTTAATAATTACACGCCTTGCAGCTTCAATTTGACAAGCAGATATCCGCTCTGGTGTGATGGCAGTCATGCCAAACATTCCAAATACAAGAGAATAGCCATTTTTAGCAAAGCCTCTATTGCGGCCTTTAAAGGCTTTAAGGTATTTTGTTTTTCTTGGTGACAACATCTTACATCATATAACTCACATAAAATTAAAATTTACTGTATAGGGCTTTTTTAAGGTTCAAATCACCCTTGTACACCCAAACTTTAATGCCTATTATTCCATACACGGTCTTACATAGAGTCAAAGAATAATCTATATTAGCTTTTAGTGTGTGTAAAGGGACTCTGCCTTGCTTATACCACTCATTTCTAGCGATCTCAGCTCCGTTTAACCGGCCACTGCAAGCAATTTTAATGCCCTTAATATTACTAGAAAGCATAGCTATGCTCATTGCACGCTTCATAGCGCGCTTATAAGACACAGAACGGGATCTGATCTGCTGAGATATGGATTCCCCTATAATGATTGCGTCAGACTCAGGATGCTTAACGTCAGAGATAATAATTTGCACTTTATAATCCCCCGATACCAACTTCTGAATTTGTTCTTTGGCGGTTTTGATTTGATCAGATGATTTCTGAATTAATAGACCTGGACGCACAATTTTGACAGATATTTGTATTTTATTGGCAAATCTATCAATTCTAATTTCACCTACACCAGCCCTATAAAACTTTGATTTTATCAATTTTCTTATAACTAGGTCTTCTTGGATGCTTTCCTTGAAGTTTTTTGAGAAGCCGTTGGATTTCCAACATAAACTTATACCAAGTCTAAAGCCAGTAGGATTAGTTTTTTGTCCCATAGTCTAATAAATATACATTAATTATTATCGTTATCAACTATTATTGTCAAATTACTGTATCGCTTATGTATGCGATATGCACGCCCTCTAGCTCTAGGCATAATTCTTTTCAAGGTCATACCTTTGCCAACATATGCTTCCTTTATGAAGTAGTTATTAATGTGGGATACGCTGTAATTATTAATCATATCAGCTACGCATGAATCCAAAGCGCAAATCACAGAATCTGAGATTTTTTTACTAGAGAATTCCATTAGTCTTCTTGCAGCAACTATGTTTAATCCGCGAATAGTGCCAATTAATAAGTTCAATTTTCTTGGGCTAATCTTTATATTTTTTACTATTTTCTTAAACGCCATACATTAATATCCTGCACTTTATCTCTTGTTTGATTTACCTGATTTTTTATCACCAGCGAATTTATGCATGATACGAGTAGGAGAAAATTCCCCTAATTTCTTACCAACCATAGATTCTCTGACAACCACAGGTATAAATTTTCTACCATTATAAACACCAAATGTAAGCCCTACAAATTTTGGAATTATCGTAGATGCTCTACTCCAAGTTTTGATGGCTTTAGTCAGTGCTTTTGCACCTTCTGCCTTTGCATTATCTACTTTCTTTATCAAAGATGGATGCACAAAAGGTCCTTTCCAAGCTGATCTAGTCATAATTTATTTCCTACCCTTCTTACCGCTACTAACGATAAACTTTGTTGTTACTTTATTTCTACGAGTTTTGGCACCTTTAGTAGGCTTACCTGTATAAGAGACAGGGTGTTTACCCCTCGTTTTACCTTCACCACCACCATGTGGGTGATCTATAGGATTCATGGCACAACCTCTTACTGAAGGTCTAATGCCTTTATGTCTATTTCTACCTGCTTTCCCTATGGAAACATGCATATGATTAGATTTAGAGACACTCCCAATAACAGCCCTACATGTAGATAATATTAATCTGGTTTCTCCAGATCTTAATCTCAAGACTGTGTATTCTTTATTACGCCCCAACAACTTCACAGAGGATCCAGCAGCACGAGCAATAACACTTCCCATTCTGCATTGCATTTCAATGCCATGAATTATAGATCCTGATGGAATAATATTTAAAGGCAAGAAATTTCCTGTAGATATTTCTGGATTTGTCAAAGAAGACAAAACACGATCACCGGCTCTAAGGCCTTCAGGCGCTAGTATATAAGCGCGCGATTGATCGTCTTCATATTCTATTAAAGCTATATATGCAGTCCTATTAGGGTCGTACTCTATTCTGATAACATTTGCGTATACGTCAAGCTTATTTCTTTTAAAATCTACCATTCTGTAAATACGCTTATGAGAGCAACCTCCACGACTCCTCACGGTTATCTGTCCAGAAGAGTTACGTCCAGAGTGTTGTTTGATACGCTTAACAAGCTTCTTTTCAGGTTGACCTTTCCATATGTGATCATCCTTCACAACGGACATAGACCTTCTTCCAGGGCTAGTAGGTTTAAAATTCTTAAGCATAATAATAATATTACTTTATAGGTTTACTAAAATCTATCTCTTGTTTGTCTTGAAGGTATATGACGGCTTTCTTATAACCAGATGTACGGGAGGCTCTGCCTTTAAAATTAATCTTATACCCCTTGTAATTCATAATGCGAACTTTATCCACTTTACAATTAAAAATTTTCTCTACAGCACTGCAAACAGAAAACTTATCAGCATCATCCTGCACGACAAACACATACACACCTGGTGTAGTAGAAGATTTTTCAGTAATGACAGGATATTTGACAATATTCATCGCCCTTGCATGCGACATGTCTTTCTTGGCGTTCTTGTTACTCATAATACACTATTTACTCTTTCAAAGAATTGCTCTATCGCATTAACGCTCATAATTATATACTCATGAGAGGCTATATCTAAAACATTCAATCCAACGCTATTCAAACAAGATACGCGGTAAAGATTTCTGGACGCTAATTCTAAATTTGACCCAACTGCATGCTGATCATCAATGATGATAGTTTTTTTAGGGAATGCTGCCATCATAGCTTTCAGGTCTTTAGTCTTATTTGTTGCGATGTCAGTGGATTGTATTGCAAAAAATTTACCTTCAAGCAATTTATAAAACAATACATTCTTAAGTCCTAATATTCTTATCTTCTTAGGAAGACTGTATGCGTGAGAGCGCACGACTGGGCCATGAGCAGCTCCACCACCCACTAGTAGGTTGGTTTTCTTGTTACCCCTACGGGCAGATCCTGTCCCTTTTTGTCTAAAGGCCTTTTTCGTAGTACCCACTACGTCAGATCTATTTTTTGCGTAATGGTTTCCAGACATATTCCTAGCTCTTTGCCAATGTATGACTCTAGCTACGACCTCACCATTATAATTAAATTGAGGGCCAAAGTTATCAGATAAATCTAAATCCCCTACTTTCCCAAAACTATTATCTAAAATACATACATTCATGATCAATACCTATAAATACAAAATAAATTTACTGACTTGCTTGTTTCTTAAGTTTCCTAGAATGCTTCAGTATAACATATCCACACTTGCCAGGCACAGCGCCTTTCAAGAAAATACGATTACCCTCTACACCCATAACTTCCAAATTTTTAACTGTAACACGCTCATGCCCTAAATGACCAGCCATTGGCGTACCAGGGTTAACTCTTCCTGGATCTTGACACTGACCAGTAGTACCTCTGGATCTATGAGATAGAGAAGCCCCGTGAGAGGCGTTACCACCGGAAAAGTTATGCCTTTTCATAACACCAGCAAATCCCTTACCTATACTAGTTCCTATAGCGTCTACATAACTACCTAATTCAAAGTAATTGACGTCTAGCTTGTAGTCGTCTTTGTATTGCTTGATGATCTCTTCATCGTGGATACGAAACTCTTTTATTATGCGCTTTGGGGCTTTTTTGTTTTTATTAAACATACCCAAGACCGGCTTAGTGAGGTGTTTTTCTTTGGCTGCAACTGCGCCAATCTGCACAGCGCAATATCCATCTCTTGCGAATGTTTTAAAGCCAATAATTTCACAATCACACACCTCAAGCACTGTAACAGGCACCTGGCAGTAATCAACGTACATATGTGACATACGTATTTTTTTTGTTATTAAACCTAAAGACATAATTAATATCCAAATACTATTATATTAAACACCATTAATTCCTGACAAAAATCTTTACATCTATGCCAGCATCTAGTTGTAGTTTCATGAGCACATTCACGGTATTGGAGTCAGGTTTAATGACATCCACGATCCGACGATGTAGTCTGTACTCAAATTGCTCTCTACTCTTTTTATCAATGTGCGGCGACCTAAGAACTGTAAATTTTTCAATTCTTGTTGGTAGCGGAACAGGGCCAATAACGGCAACACCCGTACTAACAGCTGCTGTCACTATAGACTTAGTGTAATCATCAAGGAGCGTATAATCTCTCGACGATAATTTTATTCTTATACTTTTAGACATAATACTCTCCTATAAAACTCTACAATATCTTATCAACAACCCCTGCACCAACAGTTCTTCCACCTTCTCGTATAGCGAA
>JAYMFX010000009.1:8015-30115 GCA_036784945.1 Monocelis spectator
AATTCTCTCTTCTCTAGTCACGCTAAACATAGCATCTCTTATTAGTCAATCCTCCTCTATTCTCTAGTCACATTTCTTATATAGTATGCACAATGGTTTTGTATATTACACTAACTTTTTATGCAGTTTGGAAATCAGACAGTCACTCAAACTCCTCAAACTGCGCATGCTATTGAAGCTCAAGTTAGTCAAATGAAACCCATCATAGGTCAACAACCAATGTCCAATCAGAATGCGCAACATCTTCAAATTGTCCCAAACCGCGGCCAGTTATTAAATATTGCTCAATCAACTCAAATACTACCCGGACACGCTTCAATGCAACAAGTCAGTGTCATTATTCTTCACATTCTATCATTTAGAAAGTGTCCCTCTCGGTGGGCGGATCATTTCAAAATGATGATAATAAATGATTGAATTTACTATCGACCTTTCAGACAAGTCAATTGAAAATTCCTGCTTCGACAATTGTCACGCAGGGCCAGTTATCATCGAGTCCTGCTCAGAACAGTTACATCATGAATTCGGCATCTCAATTGAGTGGTGGACCAATTGTCATTCATCACCCACCTCCTGGTCATCAATTGATAGAGTCCGGTGGCCAGCAGGAGCACCTATTAGTCCAGACTGGCGTGTCTGTACCGGCACAGACAGTGGGGGGCGCAGCCATGCACACTCTTGTCTCTCCTGGACTCCAGGAGGTCGTCTGCGATACTATCAATTAAATAAATGATTTTTGTAAACAATGTATTTTTTAAATAAAATGTTTCTAATTATTATTATTATAGAATCAGAAGACTCCTGCTAAGAAAAAACCTGTTCGAAAGGCTACTGAACAAGATCCTAACAAGAAACCGCCAGCAAAAAGGAAAAAGCCCGCTATTCCTAAGAGTAAAACGACTGCCCTTAACAATCCATGCGAATCTCCCAATTCCAACACTACCGCGTCGTCATCCTCGACAACCACAACTGACTCCTCCATGAATCCAAACTCTTCCAATGATATTCCCCAACAGGTGCCTCATTCTCTCCCTGATTCCAATCAAGAACCAAATCAGACAATGCAGTATCAACATATGCCTTTACAGCAACCAGTCTATCATCAACAGAATATGCCTCAAGGTACCATCGTCTAAATTAAGATTTCATAATAGGAACTAATAGACTACTAAATCAAGAGCTCAGTTGTCTTATCTGTATGTAGGTATGAAATATTTGGTTGGTAGTTAAGTGATAATATCATGCCCATTTTTATATATTTTCAAATTCTAAAATTCATATATTTGTTGTTATGCTCATTATTGAGTTCACATCGATGTTGTGCTTGTAGTGTACCAGGCAGGGATGCCTAGTCTGACCACATCTCTTCCTAATGCACCACCACCACCTAATTTCACCCAGTCAACCCCCTCTGTGGCGCCTGCACCCGAGTCTACTCCCGTGTATGCTCCACAGCCGGGCGCCCCTCCCAACTACGTGTCTCACTATCATATGAACAATCCGCAGCTGATGCAACAGGTAATTGCTTACTTGTACACAATCTCTCAGCAATGTTAACATAAAATACACGGAGAGAGAATGTTGGGTATTTTTGTTAGGAGATTTATTTCTAAAGATATAAAACGAAAATGGCTTTTGTGGTTTTATAATCCGGTAGTACATATGCTAATTAAATATATATATATATTGCAGTAACTCAAATCCATTGATATTCTTTCTTACCAGTTGTATTTGAGGTGAGAAAGATGAATTAGAAGACACACTATAAATAATAGAAAATCGAAATTTTATCCTTGTTATCTTTGCAGAATAAGCCTCCTTCTAATCAGGCAGTCTCTGATATGCAGGCTCAAGCAGCCCCTTCTGCTCCTCCACTCCAATATCATCAGCAAGCAGCGCACAATGTCTACCCGCCTACATCTCAGCAGCAACAGGGCGGATATTATCACCCGATGCCGCCTTATACAATGCAACAACCACCAGCTGTGATGGAAACTGCTGGAACAGTCGGACAATGGGCATATCCACCAACTCAGTCGGGATATCCTGGCCAACCGGTGTATATGATGCAACATCCTCAAGGTCAACATCCTCCAGTTCAATACAGAACACCACCTCCCCCGCAACAACCGAGTATTCAAAATGACCAATCTTCCATTAAATCGGCTGGTAAATACCTATATATTGAGTTGCTTATTTTTGAGTTTTTATTTTACTTAACTGAAGAAACATTTTTGATTATAGCATCATATTATACTATAAGATGTCCATTCGGATGTTCTTCAATACTTTGTTTCTTATCATTTTAGAAAACAACTCTTCTCAAGCTCAACAGCAAACCTAATAAACCGTGCCTTAAGTCAAAGTTAGGAATCATTGACAAGAGCTCATTGCTACTATTTATATTTTGCTATTGTTTCCATTTTAGAAACATTAAATTTCTCTCTATTTTTAATGCTCACTTTAATTACGTCAACAATTTTTTGGGAATTTATAGTTGTATATTTTTTGCAATATATTTGCAATCTGCTTGCAATAATGTGTTTTCGTTTTAAAACTATAGTTGCTTATCACTGTGTTAGTTTATGAAATAAGGCAAATTGTTATATTCCAATATGTTTGTATAAATTTAAATTTTGATAATTAAATTGAGTGAAGTCTCGCGTAAAGTCTTTTCTTCAATTCCTTAATTGTAGTATATGCTGTGCAGTTTCTAATTGTTTCTAATTCCAGTAAGAATACTAGATCAAAATAATGACCGGATTTAACTCAAATACTTTTTAAATGTCGAGCAAACTTTATTTACAAAATAATAAAACAGGATTATGCACCTGCTTTAAAACATGCTCTCTTAAATCAACAAAGGTTACAATCCTAGAAATTATGACGCTTAACATTCATAGGTCAAAAAGCATTTTCCTACTGGAAAATGAAGATCTGGCGCAGCATCTGCTCTGAAATTAGAAAACCCCCTTCTCTTAATGTATTTAAGTCTAACTAAATGTAAATGATGTCAATTATTTGTCTGTCCCTTGTTATTTTCATTATCTTTCTTTTCTTTTATTGCCTGTCTCATGGGATTCTTTACCTTCCATCAGCTGAAAGAAACAATGAGGCTAGTTCCTAATCTCCATTATTCTGAATTTTTATTCAGTTTCTTTGTTACTAAAATATTTTGTATTGTGCCGTAAAGAAACTGTTCTTTTATCGGAATATAAAAATATTTTACTTTCATTTTCTTTTTAAGAATATAATGGCTGTCGCAAGTATTATCAGTTCTATTAGCATTAAGCATTTTGTCTCAGAATGTCTTAAAGAAGATCAAAATAATTTTGATTATAGTACGTTTATTTTTGGAGAAGATGAAGGAACAGCAGATATTGTAATGAATGACAAAGGTATTTATTTAAAGTTTAATTTATAAATATTAAATACTATGATTCTTCATCATATAAAAGAATGCAAAATTAGTGGTTTACTTGATATTCTTTAAAACTGTTACAAATATTTGTAATCATATTAGCTATTTGAAGTTAAACTAAGAAACTAATATTGTTCGTTATACATTTAGTGACCCTATTTAGTATGGTAATATTAAACAATAGATTACATAAATGGACACTGGAGTTAACAACTCCAGGCACTGTTTTGAATAAACTATACCTATCATTTAAACGATGTTCATAATTTTGTTCTGCATATGATAAAAATTATATTTGTAATGCTTCTAAAACAAAATTTTACAAAACTGCAACCCTTCAACATCCTTTGATAAATCAAAGATGGGAACAGGTCAACTCTCCCAGTTTATTGTATCATTTTATCATATTTATAAAATTTTGTTGAAGACTTGACTACAATGCAAATAAAAATGTCAAAATTTCATAAGATACACTACAAATTAAGAACATCACCCCATATTATTGATAAATAGGTCCATCAAGTTATAGATAAAATATTCAAATATGATTGATTGTTTGCCTTAACTTGACATCAACTTATATAAGTTAATGGTAAATCAGACATTCTGGTTGGTTCATCTCATAACTTGACATCTAACCATATTGTGAAATGTCAAGTTATGAGATTAACCAATCAGGATGTTAGATTTACTGTCAATTTATGAAAACAATAAATTAGATTTTCAGTATTTTGTCTATAACTCATTTATCAATATAGGTTTGACTTTTAAATTTGTAGGTACACAATTCAATAATACAGTCAGTAAAAATTATTTGCATTATATTCACTTGTGATTAAATATGTTTTATAATTTCTCTTTTAGGTGTAGTAACTGGAATATCATTTTTGAATGCCATTTTTAAAGAAATGGGTTGTACAATAAAATGGCTAGTAAAAGAAGGTCAGCAAATAAATTTGATACCAACTGTGTTAGCTAATATAAGTGGCCCCAGGAAAGAAATCTATCGTGCTAAATACTTGGCCATTAATATTTTATCTCGAGCTAGTGGCATATCTACACTTGCTAAAAGGTAAACATAGTTTCATTTCATTCTTGCATTTCTTACTGTAAATTTACATTTTATTAATATATTACATTTTTAACTTTAGAATGCTTGAAAAGGTCAAAAGCCTTAATTGGAATGGAACCTTGACTGGTACTACCAAATTTACTCCAGGTTTTAGTTTAGTTGAAAAATATGCAATGCTTGTTGGTGGTATTGATTCTGGACGCTATGACCCTTCTTCACTTTTGATTCTTGATAGTAATCACACATTCCTAGGATCTATTTCTGAGGTATTTGACATTTAGTTAATAGTCTTTGTATAATTGAAAATTTATTTACAAATAGATTACATTCCTATGCTGTTTTTCAGGCTGTTGTAGTGGCTAAAAAAGCATCTTCCCATGCTAAAGTTGCTGTTTTGTGCAAAAGCTCCAAAGAAGCTGAAACTGCTGCTATTAGTGAACCTGATGTTCTGTTGCTGGATAGTTTTGAACCATATGTAAGTATCATGTATATAGTATACATCTCTAAAGAATACATACACATATTTTACAATTTCGCTGATTCAAATTCTTCTTCAACATTTATTGAAAAGTATTCATAGACATTTAGGAAAGTTCATATTGCTGTAGATTGACTAATTGTTTTCTCAAGAATGTATACACATTTGGTGTTGGAGTAATTAGTTACTTTTCAAATATTATAACTCTGAAACTGTGTCTTATTATAGCTTATTAGTGTAATTCAAATCACTGCTTGATCTTTTGTAGGATAATGTTTGTATTACAATACATTTATGTATGCTATATTTATAGCAGAAAAATGCTTCTTAACTCAGGTATTTAGCCATTCATTTGGCTATCTGATTATACATTTGGAATTGATGTATATGCTGATGGCATACACTATTTCTTATTTTAGCTCATTGCTGCTACTTGTAAGCAATTAAAGGCAAAATACCCTAAAATGATAATGGAGGTCTGTGGTTCTGTTGCAGAAAACAATTTATCAGCATTAGCTCTTCCTCAAGTGGATGTGATTTCTTGCAGTCGACTGTGTCAAGATTACACTGCTCTAAATGTTGATATTAAATTTACTTTTGGTAAACCATCAGATGAAGTAACATCACTTACACAAAATGGAAATTCTGCGGCATCTAAGGAAGTGTCTACCACATCTGAAGTTATAACTAATCTTAAAAGACCAGCAGCTTCTTGTAAGTAACCGAAATCCATTTTTCAAGACAATATATTTTAATTAATTAAACTGAATTACCTAATTTTTGACTAAATCTCAATTCAGTGTATCGCAGAATAATTTATTTTCTTAGCAACTTAAAGTGAATGTGTTTTGGTCTTTCTTTTCTCAGAATCTTGGTTGAATTTTAGAATAATTACAGAAATATTTCTGTAAATTTTCTGATAAGCTATTATGCATTTCACTATTGATTGATCTCGAAAGAAGTGTGGATTTCTTTGTGATTACTTTTCACTCTAAATAATGCTGTCAGGCTATTTCTAAATTAAAGAATACTTGATGTAATTAGAAAACATTGAATGGTTGGGAAAAACATCCGTAAATGTTTCAATTTGATATGATAATGAAAGTAGATGTGAACAATATGTATGTTGAACAGAATGTAGTGTTTCTTTTCTTTCCAAATTTATGTAAATATTATGCATAAATTACTATGTAGTAGTATTTAAAGTGTAATAAAATCACGAAAGCTGACAAACTTATGGATCAGGGTTGGAAATTAGTGCTCATGCACTGGCGAGTGGTGGAATGAATCTATTATAAATATTAATATGAAGATTTGAGTATGTTCGCAAATAAATTAATTGTCCATATTGTATGATGATTATGTGTGATCAAATATGTTTTGAAATTTTCTTTTGATATATATACATTGTTCAAAAAATTGTTTAATTTACTCTGAATTATATCAGCTAATTTAAATTTAAATCTTGCATTCCGCGTAAATGTAATTGATTTTTTAATTTTAATTTCCTTTAACTTTTATCAGAACAAATGTTAAGCTTATTTTCAGCCTAAAAATAAAGATGCTATTTTTGATTCTCAATATCAACATCAAGCTTAATTCTTCTACCGATTTAAAAATGAGCTGGTCTTCTATCTAACCTTGACAGTCATATAAAGATTATCTTATCTTATATTTGATAACTTCTCCAGAATCAAATCAGGGTAAAATGGAATGGAATGAGTGTCTGGCTACCAGACGATTCCCTCAAAAATTACTAAAATATTGTATCATCTAATATTTTTGTCTTTAGATCACTCCCTTATCATTCATATCAAAATAAGTGCAGGATTCTGAAAATATAAGAGTTTTGATATTTCACGCTTGCTGGATCATATTTCTCCGAAATGTTTTTGAAAACTTGCGATTACGTATTTTGGGCTCATAATTGGGTTTTTCTAATGCCAACTTAGTGCGATGGCTAAACTGTTTTCTCTTTGTAGCTCTTCTGGTTTGTTCTCCTTTCTCGAAATGAGGACTTTACTATATTAATAATTGATGTATGAGCATAGTTTTCTAATATATTGGGTGGTATTCACGAAAGCATTCTGAGCTGTATTTTGGTATTCACGAACATTCTGGTAGCTGGCTACAAGCCGCATACCTACTCAAATTTTACATTATAAATTTCGGAATGCCGTTATCCGCATTCCGAGAATGCTCTTTCAGATTTTTAACCAATCAGAATAGATTTTCTGCATAATCTGACAAGCAGTGTCGTTAAGTTTGTAAAATCCATAACAATTTTTGAGTGAGGGATCCTGCTATTATAAAAATCATTTAATAATTTTTAAATGCTCTAAATTGCAACAATAATTGAAAGATACGTTAATAATAATTGAGATTCACACTGACCTGCTAATGTTCACCGTGCTTATATAGAAACTTTATCTCTAAGGTCATTCTCAGTTTGATTTTGTTGCCATGCAGAACATGTTGGAGGGAAGCGCGCCCTATACTTACGCCTACTGGCTCACCCCTGCATATATAAATAAACTGAGCTTCTGAGTTATTATAGGTGTGAATGATAAAAAGATTCTTAAATTATCTAAGCGCTTACAGCATAAAAAGATTTTATTATAATTTTGGAATTTTAAAATCGCTTGTTTTTTATGTACCATATGTATACCTATATGTATAAATATTATAGTTTATGGAAATATATTGTTTATAGTTTAGGTACTCCTTTAGAATTTCTATTCGTCAGCTAGGTACATAATATATTGCTTTTTCAACACGGCTATAGTTTCACGAGACATGTCTACCTAATTGTAATGATTGATAGATATTCATGCAGACGTTTTTGTAAAAATAACTTCAATACCAAAATAATAAACCAATCACTAAGCTAGTAGCCACTCGGAATGCGCTTTGTGAATACCACTCATTAATTTTCCGAAATGCATGTATGACTGCTATACGCTAGAATAGTGGTGACGTCACTACTGGATCCATGCATTCGTTGCTATAGTTACAATTTATTTATATCTCAGCAGTGACAGAAAGAGAGCGCCTTATTGGTTTAGAGATATGGAATTCCTCATAGAGAGATTTTCATTATTCTGATATTACTTTTGGTCTGGTCTCTTATTTGTTATTTGTCTTGAAATAGATTGTTATATTCTATAAAGACTGAAATAATTCAACCTGAATATTACCTTTCCAGATATAATCCATGACTCGATTGTATCTTTTGTTTTGAATGCCAGAATATCCTTTTTACAATGTTTTGCCCATTATTAAGACTTACAAAATTTAATTTTTATTATATAGATACTGCTATTATAAAGTTTCCTATTATTGCATACTCTGAAGTGCATTTTGGTTATTATAGTCAGCCTTGCTTGATTAGGCTCGAGCTTTTTAACTGTGATTAGTGATCGATGGATAGTTATCATAATTGTAAGCACATATTGTGAGTATATCAATTTCCTTATTTTTTTATCTTAGATGGCTCAGTATTAAGCTTTTTATAGGTAGGTAAAACAGTTTTACTGTGGAAAATTATCCCAGTTAGGTGAGGTTCACTAAATTAGTCTTCACTTATTATTTTTGTAAGGTGAGTTAACTTATGAATTTAGGATACTTATTACAGTGATCTCTTAAGAACGCTGAAAAACAGATACTTGTTATATGGCCGACAATATTTTAATTGTCTAATTATTCATGCATATTAATTACTTGAAATGGCCGTGCCTTTCAAGTAATTTGTATATAATTGTACTTGTTTTATTATAGATCGATTGTGAGAATGAAAATATAGCGTCCTATGTATTACCAATTATGGGTTTTGACACTTTAATTTGTCGATTTATTTGTAAAAATCATAAATAGCTGTGAATGAAAATTCCAATAATTCCGTTTGAGGATATGTGATTTGTCGCAGGTTTTTCATGATCTGAAACTAGCGTACTAAAAAATATCACTATTTTTATATGCCTAGAAATTAATTGAAGGATGAAAATGATATAGGGAGTACTTTTGAACTGTGAAGATGCTTTCCTTCAGTATTGCGTCAGTCGGTCCACATTTCATACATAATAATGATATGTACACATATACATATATTGAAAATTCTACCTTGCAGCGTTACATCAACTACAATTCGCTTGGATTGTCCATTTAATATATATGGTCTAGATGGCATTTCCAATTCTTTCTATTAAAGAAGAATATTTATATTTAGTTACATATTTCTGCATGCTATAATCTCCATTTAAGTTAATTTATCTATACTTTTTTGAGAACCTTCACAGTGCAATGTCTATTATACCTAAACGTCACATAATTTCCTAGAAAGTTATTCATCTTTAAAATGGTTACAGGAAATTCGTCCAATGTATTAACTTATAGATTACTTTTGCTATTGCAATAAAATTCCAAACGAATATTGCATTCACTTTCATCTTAATTTCAATGGAACTTTTAACTAAGGCTTCTATATTATTTTCCATTTTAGTTAAGAGAATGTTTCATAATTTGAAAATATCATTTACTATAATATATCTATCCATCTAAGGTTTATGTGGACGCCTACTATAGTTTAACAATAATATGAAACATTTTATCAAATACATACTATATATTTATTTGTTTTCATCAAAAGCAAGTTCAATTCTACCTACTTTGTATATTTGAAAAATCCATACTGCATTCTAAACTTTGCATTTAATCGTTTTCCTTTTAGAGAATATAATGAAGAAGTACTTCGGACATTTTGGTATCGACAGCCAACAACTTAATTATTTAGCTTATTCCGTTACAAGCCTTTAAATCCATTAACTTCTTAATCGACCAATGGAAGGATATTTATAATTACGTATATGTAAAATAAAATCTGAAAAGGTTCAATAAATGTTACAGAACATCCATATTTTAATGAGTTAATGAATTTACCGAATCATTGACTTTCTACCATAATTTAAGAGTGTTTAAGATACCTACTATGTAAGTTATTAATTTTATATAATTTAAGCCGAGAAATTATTAAAGTTATCATAATTCATGGACAGTTCATTAATTTAAGTATACATTATTCTATTACCTATAGGTCTAGATTTTCCATAGATATCAAATCTGCCTCATAGTTTTGAATTTTTCAATTTACAGATTTGGCTTACCTATATATCGTCTGCATTAAAATTTATTACGCACTGTAACTTTCTCTTTGGATTATGAACCAAAACAACAACAACCTAATGTTTTAGAAATACATAGTACTTAAATACCGAGGCACTTTTAAGTTCCCAAAACAGTTAAACGTTTCCTAATTTATTTACTTTTTAGTAGCATAACTTACTTATTTTTGTCATTGTCTTTTCATTTTCAGTTTTCATCACGTTTGAATTTTATTTAAAAATAGCCCCCTTTTAAGCTATCTTTAGCGATATTAGAATTCATTGAATTCGTAATAAATAACACCATTATTTTCATTGATATTAAATCACGAACATGGAATCGAGAGATTTAAAATTTCTATGGTTACGCTACTTCTACAATCTGGTATACTACTCTCAAGTTGTAAGCATGTCAAATGGCAAGTGATTTAGTTTAGGAGCACAAATAATCGATTTAATTAATTGTGACCACGGTCAAGTTAAAAATCAAAGCTAAGAATTATTAATAAATTACTGCAGAGACTGTTAACTTCTAATTCTTATTGACACGAATCATTTTGTCTAAGTGGGAAATGACGTTTCAAAAATGTTGAATTACTATTCAAGTATTGTGATTAGAGATTTCATAAAGTAAGTATGTGAGGTGCATGCTGTAAAACCTAAGTCTTATCTGAAATTTAGCATTAATCTGGTTTTCAAATACTTCTAATTTGATGCATTCTTTCATTACTAAATTTTGACTTCCATGGAACAACTTATTGTTGTGGTTTTAAATAATAAGTAAATTATATTTTACTTTTTAAACACCTTTTAGATGATCTTTACATATTTCTGACAAGAAGTTACTCGATTTATTTAATGCGGATATGTAATCTCCTTGATTATAATTTAAATTTATCATTTGCGGTTCTTCTAAATATCATTCGTTCAACATATCAGGCTTTTGTTCTTCATTCAAAAGCTCATGCTGTTTAAATTAAAAAGCCTGGCGAATGATTTTAAATGTTCTCTTCTTTTACCAACTGAATCCTTCCCTTCAAGCTCAATTCATCTTCAGCTGCGTTTCGTATGTTTTAACTTATAACCGGGTTAAAATGTTTTTTTTGGTAATCCCTTATTTTCGAAAATTTGAATCGCCCAATCGTCCAAAATATCTATTCTTCCATTTTTGGAAGGTAGTAGCATATTTTCACTTTCAGGTTTATTGAAGTAATGTGACCCATTATCCATATTGTCAATTTGTTGAGAAAAATCCATGTGTTCTTCACTGTTTGATGAGAAATCCCGAGATCTAAAGTTATCATTTTGACATTCTAGCTTGCGGCGCCACAACCAGCTCGACTACAGGCAAAACTTCTGAGCCCAGTGATAGGTAAGAGGGCTGACCCACAAAATTCTAGATTCCCCAACGCTAATATAAAATTAATTCAATCAATTGTTTTAGAAGCTTTCAAAACGTTGCACTGACTGTTCATTGAGGCAGGGGTCGTATTTTTAGTAATGTTTCATAATGCTAGTGGTTGTTGTCCAGTCGAGTTTTCCTATTAACCTGAAATCATCTCTGTAGAATCCAAAAAGTTGACTAATCAATAGAACAAAATGATAAATGACTTCACTAAAATATTTTTATTAAGGAAAATTATTTCAATTAATATAATCAATCCAGCTGAATATATCTTAAGTCATACTTCCGCAATATAAGTGTTTTAATTTCCAACTTTCATGAAGATAACAGTGCTTTTTTATCTAGCATATTTGTTTTTAACATAAAAAATGTGAAGTAGTATCATAGTTAACACTTATATTTAGCCAACGTTGAACATATTGATTTGTAGTTAACTTTCTTTTTTATGTGCTGAAGCTTAACAACTTTTTTAAAGATTTTTAAGTTTATTAGTTTTCTTTATAAATAATATAATCAAAGAAATAATACATATCATTACTTGTATGTGTAAATTCCTGTTGTGTCTCATTTTTTCAATAAACTGGTGCTCAGGTTATTGAATTTAGCGTAACAGTACATAATTTTTAAATAAATAGGATCAAAATGACAACGCATACTGATGCTTTACCGATATTGTATTATTTTGTACTTAATAAGATTACACTGCGGCGACCTTTATGAAGTATTTAGATTTAGTATAATAAAATGTTTTCTTTTTGAAAAATCATTATGATTTTTTATGCTAGCACAAAATGATAGTTATTGCATTATACTTACAGAATCAGGAGAGATAAGCCATAATCTCGAGACTCAGTAGCTTAACAAACAATTGAAAATACTATAATGAAATTAGATCTCGCTACTCCTTGAAGCTACTCAGCTGCTTTGTCATAATATTTGATTTTATTTCTCACTCAGTATTATATCTCATCCTGACCGTTTGAGATATGTAGAACTATGATTTATTTACATTAAAAAATCTATTGAGCCCATGGGCCTTCGCTAACTTATTTCTAATTTATGGTTACATATTTCACATTTATTTTATAAACCAGGACGATCTTCGCCTGCTCAATGACAGTCACGTGCTTCAATTAGGAAGTAAAAAAATCCAATAAAATAAATAGGCAGCACCAGTGTCGGTCGATTTTATGGAGACAATATCCTATTGGCAAATATGAGGCCAATACATTGATTGCAAACCGAGTCACTTTATACGGTTATTTTTTTATGATATAATAACAGAACACAGCTCTTAGCATTACTTTACTTTTATTTTAAAATTATTTTGTTTTTGTTATAAATTGTCTAAATTAATTTTCAAGAAGGATACACAACCTGTTTACAAATGATCCTTATGGTTTCATTATCTACATAGATTTTCTCATTTCTCATCTTTATACCGTAAAGAAAAAAGAAACACATAAAATTTGATTTTAGTTAACAACTCGTAAAAATTTGTATTATCGTTTATAAAATAATATGTATTGATTTTAAGAATATTTCGGTTATGTGGGGTTATTGCTTTGAAGTTATAATTATAAAAATATTTCTCTTATAGAATATTAAAGTTCATTTGACTCAGTTAGTCTAGAATGTTATGTAAATACCTTGAATTAACTACACTCAAAAGTATATATGTCAATATAAGCTTCTTGCTTATAAAAGAAGAAATAGTATATAATAATAAATTATATAAAATAATCATCTAATAGCAGAACAGTTTTCTACCAGCATTGAAAAATTTTAAAGAAAATTTCTGTAATGACTATAGTTTACCAGATATGTAAATGTTTTGATAAATTGAAAAAAATAATCCTGTGATTGTATATAAAAACATCAGATTGAATTTAGTTATCTTTAGCGAAAATTTTGCTTCTGTTAATCAGAAATGACTAGGAGAAAAGGAGGCTCTTTCACCCGATCTTTTTCTAATTTGCTTGTTATACTGTTCACAATAAATATACTTTGTAATAAAAATTTTGTTTACGAAACAGGCTAAAATTAAATCAAATCAATATAATAAACACCTACTACAGCGAATATAGTTTTTATATTCTGTTTCTGCTCCTGTGCTACCTTGATGTTCATCATGTAAATTTACTGTAATATACGACACTGGTGCTGCACGATATGTTACAAAATTTCTGCCTCAACTTTTGCCTAAATATTTTTGTTTGAACATTTTTTATACATATGAATGCATAGATTCTTTCGTTTTAATTTCAGTTTTTGTTTTTAACCCATTTGTGACATTCACACCTATATGGTCATGTTTTAAGAAAAGTAAATGCAAAAGCTTTCGTACTTTTAGTCGAAAGGCAAACTTAAATACTGTTTTATAATCTGTAGTGTTTTTCATCTTAAGGTTGTTTTCATAGCTACTACTCATGCTCTTTACTCTATATTATTCACTATTGAAAGTCTTAATGTGTGTGTGTGTGTGAACATGATTGTTTCTTAGAATCTAAAAAAGGATTTCACTTCATTTTAAAAACGACTCCCTCTACCGATTAGGCATTTAAATAACTTTCTGGCTGTATATAGTTTCTTTTTAGGCTCCATTTGAATAAGTACCTCCTCTTACTTATGACTAATTATAATGGAGAATGCGCATAAATGGGTTAAACACTATAAAATATTTTCAAAATTCAAGAATACACTTACTAATTCACTTTACTTTATTGGGATGTATTTAGTACTCCTGAGAAGAAACCTAGAGTCGAATCAGCCACTGCAACTAATGAAGCATCTGCAAAGTCATCTACTGGTGTCTCTCCGGGGCTGAAGTCTGCCATCAAAACAACTCCAATACAATCAAATACATCAGCTATTAAAGTATCACCGTCCTCTGGTAAACCTGGTTTATATAGACCTCCACAAAGACCGTTAGCAAGTCAGAGTAGAATGTCTCCCATGAATAACTCTGGATCTCGATCAAATACGAATACTCCAAACTCGAACAATGGCAATCAACAACGGCGCAACTATTACAATCAATCACAAAATCAACAGCAGAAACCTTATAATAATAATAATCGTGTTGGTAACCCAGATATGAACCGCTTTCCTGGTTCTCTTCAACCTGGTTCCGCTCCCCGTGGTCCCATGCAAGGAGATACTACCGTTGGTTTGGTTAGAATGGTTGCAGCTAATCTTGGTCTTAATTTACCACAGGGTATGAACAATAATTCAGCAAGACCTGGAGCTCCATTCAGACCTCCACCATTCGCCACCAATTCATCACCAGGATCAATCCTTGGCGGATCCAATCCCAATAGAGGCATGGCTCCCCTAAATCAACAATCACAGCGGCCACCATTAATTCCCGGTGGCCATCATCGAGGGCAGCCCAGATTTCAAGCTGCTGGGGGACGACCTGGTCTTCCTAGATGGTGAAAGTGAGTCGTGTTTACAATGTTAAGTCCTATCGTAATATGATTATAGATTATGATCCTATAGATTCCTTATTAAAGACTACATATTATGTATAATATCCTTAATTCAAACTTTAGTTAGTTTATTATATGCAATAATACCATGGAAATTTATGGACTATGCATATAATTACCACGAACTAGGTGATTGGTATTATCTTCGTATCCGAGGGAAGTCTATTTCCATAGAATTAGAGGTTACTTTAGCGGTTTTTAGAATGGACGACATCTATCGTATGATAAAGTATAGTAAAACTTTTGAGCAACCTTGTCCGAGAATGAATGAAGTATAGGAAGTAGCTAACGATAAAACAGATTTGACCGATTTATGAAAAATGGCAAGAGCTTTATTAACTACATTAATGAAGAAGAAACTATGTACTGTACATACTAATACTGTAATATTTTTTGTATTTTAGATTGTAATCCTGACATTATTTAACTACGGAATCTGAATTTCACCTAGTCTTAACTGTCCTTTGTATATGTACCTTACTGTCATATCTGAACAGTCACGACATTGTTTTATGCAACTTATATAGATTTTATCGTATAATGGATTTAGTATGTTTATGTTGCATTTACTATGGCCCTGTAATCATGTATTCAAATTCGTTTTTCGTTTAATAAATTAAATAAATGGCTTTGTTATCCTGTATTTTATGAGGTGATTTTACTTGTAACTTATTCGTATATGTACGTATGTGTATACTCAATACCAGGTAATAAAACTTTATCCCCTTCACTATACAATAAATTGAACTTTTGAATATACGCCGCTTTTCCCTTTAGATAAAATAAAACATTTTGTCCGCTATATTCGAGTAGTGAGTGTGCTTGTAAAACCTTTCGTATAAAGTCTATCATTTAGTTTGGCCTGCTTGTAGTATACCCTGAAATTATAGAGGAAGTCGTTGCCCGAGGGGTTCATAGACTTCGCGTAAAGCAACATTATATAACACTGGATTTTGGTTAAAATAGGATATTCTGCGTCCATAGATTTTCTAATTAGTTAATTTATGATTTCATGGACACTCAATCAAATTCGAATTTCTTTAGCAAAGACTAATTTAAATTAGAGATCATCTAGCGTCTAATGCTTTATATATTAACAATGCGACACCCGGTAATATTTTATGTATTCAATGCACCGTCATGTCAATAACAACAACTACTTTCCTTGAAACCAAATACGGAGAGAAATGGATGAAATAAATTAACATAAGCTTTATATGTACGGTCCAGAGACTATACTATAATAGTGTTTATCACAGTATTATAGTATAGTCCCTGGTACGGTCGTAACACTTTATAGAATCTTTCAAAATTTTATTTCTATTATTTATTCCTTTGTGACTAAATAATTACCTCTTATCGTACCTATATTTTGTAAAATATAGTCTATTCAACAACTTTAACATTTAAGTTGACATACTGTATGCGCTGGGTTTTTTTTAAACCTTCAGTATTTCTTACATACATTGTTTTAATCCATTTAATATTATTTTATACGTATAATTATCCAATAACATTTTCATTCATATATGTATTTTACTTTTATACTTTCCTTTATTTCATACATATATTGTGAATTTATATCTAACATGAAAGCAAGGATCAAGCCCGATCAACACTGCTGCATCTTGTTCCATGGCTTTTATGTTTCCCATATTAATGTTTAATATGTATACCTATACCTATTTGTAAATCTCTGTATTTTATAGCCTACAATAAACTTGAATTGAATTTGTTTATTAGATGGGGGTCCTTTTAAATGCGTTTGTGAAATGTTTTAAAAGCATATACAGGTATATAAAAAAGGGGACAACACTGCAAGCGCCAATTATAGGGTATTTCATTCGCTCTAGAGTCACACACAAGACAGTTCGCGGTTAAGAAAGAAAATAATATTTAAGATCCATTTCAGAATTACTTATAAAAGTCACACCCATAAAAAGGTACTATAATCAAACTTACATCACATCATGACTACGCTAATACAACAAAGTCAAAAGTTATTAACAGCGTTATTAGAACAATCCAAGATAGAATCTATTTAACTTTTAAATTACATTCTTTTGTTCCTATTAATACGCAAAATGTAATTATCTGATGCGCTTTCCTAAATAAAACTTAATTGAAAATAAGAAAATGATATAAATTTACAATTATTATTTATTCTTCACAAATAAGTCACAATTTTATTATTAATGTTTCAATATAATATGTATGTAGTAGCATTTAATAAAATAATTATGTGTGTACAAGTATCTGAGCAGTTTATAATACATTAGTGCAAAACGTTTTAAAGAAAAACATCCTCTCCGAAAAATAAAATAAAAATTCCATTGCATTGCAGAGATATATTATGATGATTCACCCAATAAAGCGATTGAACAGAAAGAAAGAATTTATTAATTAATAATAAATTAATTAAGAGCAGCAGCATAACAAGTTTCATAAGAAAATTAGGTAATCTGTTTTGTATCTTGGACCACGCACGCAGTAGGTAAATACAGTTACTTATATGCACTAGTAATAAATTGAAATGACTACAGACGTATATAAACATTATAATACAAAGGAAGAATTGAGAATTGCCACAACACGGAGGATCAGGAGGCTCTGGCATCTGTGTAGAATCGCTGAAACGATCATAAAGAAGAAATCAATATCCGTTGGAAACAAATCAAACATTAAATTATATAAATCTTCGTCCTAACGCGAAAAATATAAAATACTAATTCAGTTGTACATACTAACTTGTACCAGTCAGTCTACTTACATTCAAATAGATTTGAAATTCATTTTGAGTGCCCTGCAAATAATTGACAAACTCATCGATAGTTGAAATTGAAAGATTTAAACTCGGTAGATAGGAATGTCGCAAATAATTCACAAAATCATCACCCTGAAAATTAAAAACAATAAATAATAATAATAATGATGATGAAAGCTTCAATTCCTGCGCATTTGATGGTTTATTATTATTACCTGCTTTTGTAAGAGAGTTTTCTGACAATTGGCACATTCTTTCAACGCTATGTGATACTGGGCATCTTGAAGATTGAAGTTAGGACAAGTGGGAGTGAAGAACAGAGTGGGAATTATCTGCTGAACGATAAACTGATGATAAAAGACCACATCGTTGCCCCAAGCATTGATCAACTGGCGGAAGATGAGGAAGCAGAGCTTCGCTCCCTGTGCATCATCCGAACTGACACAGTCTTTGCAAGCAATTATAACACTCTGGAGTACATCCTATCAAGAAGAAATCGCAAGCATTGATGAATAAAAATACAAAACGATAGCTATAGTATTTTAACAAGATAAGAGGCGATTCCAGTCGGTCGTTTTCCTTCCTTCACTCAGAAGGGCAGCTTTTGGATAAACTCTACAAAGATATGCTTGGGTTTTGTCTCAAGCGATCTTTCTCTTTTGAATGTGTTTTTTTAATCGGTACAGAGGTTCAGCTTTAGTTCAACATGTACCTAGTCGAATCAATAATTCAATTATTCATTAAAAAATGTAAGCACCTGTAATAGACTAGACTCAATTGAGCACAGAGCTTCCGGCAGAGATATCAGCAGCGTATTTAACAATTGAAGGTAGGCTCGTCTCAACAGTTTCACTTCTTCAATCGCATCCATCTGCTCACCGGACACTTCCATGCCTAAGATTTGTAGAATAATTGGAAAGAACGACGGCAAAATATCGCAAACGAAATCCAGAGAGCGCTTCTAAAACAACACAGAATCACCACGAGCTGCGGAAATGAATTTGGTAAAGAGAGAATCGAAATGTGATGTAGAGAAGAAGGCGGACCTCCACCCAACCTACCTTATAGCGTGTGATAACCTGAGTGATCAATGGAACCAAGTCTCGCATATCCCGACACAATTCAAACCGTTGCTCTGCGGAACAATTGCACGGCAATTGACGAATTAAAAGTCTCACCGCGTAAGGCAAATTGGCCAATAGAGTAGAAGCAGGACTAGCCGATGATGAATTGGTCGAATCATCCATACAGATAACCATGCGATGAAGGAAAGCTCGAACGCCTAAATTTAACAACATGGAGGAAAAATGCAGCAGTTTAGAAATGTGATGAAAAGAAATGTTGTAACTTCAAGTGAATATTTATGATGAATGAATGTCACCCACCTGTAGCCATGATGAATCGCATCTGTCCATTAGGAGACAATGATTCAAGAGAGGAAACCAGCAGTGCGAAAGCTTCGTTAAACACAGGCACACAACCACTGGAAGACATCGACTGACTAGAGGTGAAAGCTCGGCTGGTTCGACTACGATGACAAAGAATGACAAACTAAAATAATGCATTTATTTAAAACGAACATGGTAGATAGATAGACAGATATGTAGACTCTCACCTTAATAAATCGACAATGGATTTGAGATAGTGTGCCATATCATCCAGATGACGATAATTGAAATTCGACTCGTCATTAAATCGCTTCAATAGTTGAGGTAGAAATTGCAGCACCGGCTTGTGCAGAATACGGAACTGATTCGCTTTCGTGTCGGGATGCGCAGAGCTGGCGACTATTAACTGCGCGGCTGTCTCAAATATGTAGGCGATCTCGTGGATATTGTCAGAAAATTCACCGCTACACACGGAGGAGGGTGTGATGAGGGGTAAATCACGAAATAGATTCACTGCACTTAGCAGGTTCGAAATTTGGGAGAGAATAACATCCGTAAAGGGTTGCATTTCATTCCTAACAAATAGAAAGCAGACCATTCAAACAGTTGCACGACAGACAGACAGACACACACCGTACCGACCTGCTCAGCAGCTAGGCGAGGTTTGGGATCACGTGACCTTGACGCTGATTGGTCAAATTATTAACAGTTGTGGGTAACAATATTAGTTTATTTGAATTTTGAAATGTGCCAGGCACTGCCTTTATCGCATTGTACCTACTCGGGATTTGAACTCTCGACCATTGGATTGAAGTAGAGAGCGCTGCTGGCCGAATGGGTAGAAGGGTTAACCGCTAATCCAGAGGTCGAGAGTTTAAATCCCGGCTAGGTACTCTCGGGAGTGAAATATTGTATAGAGATTACATTACCTTATTAAAATAGGAATTTATTTATTCATATTTGTAATTTCATAGGCAAACAATTGATTTAGATAGTAGCAATGAAACTCACTTATGAGAGCGTATAAACCTGGATAAAAGGTATGCAGATCGAGCTCGAACTTTACCATCTAAATTCTGCACTCCTCTCTGATCTAAGAATGAAGTCTGAAAATTAAAACACAAATTACGATTAGTTTGTTTCAAATGATAGATTATGACCTGTGTATATGACCTTCACCCCTTCACTCTGTCGTTATCGACAGAGTGAAAGGAGGTTTAATGAGCACCAGTCATATGTGTAGATGATGAAGAAGTGAGTCTGAATAAATGCATAGGACGAAAGCTCAGAAATGTTCCTTAAGTGTGTCAAAGATGAAGGAACAGCGTGAAACGAAGCTGAAAGCGTAACGGCACATAAAACAGAGAGATTGAACAACTGGATAACTGATATTGAATGACCAGTTCGTCATACAGAGATTGAGATCACATCAGATGACCAATGACTATGGCTTCAAAACGAGAGAGTTCAAAAAGGAAACGGATCCAAGCCGTACAAGATCAGGCACTCCTGGTACAAATGAGGTGAAAGCTAAGATCTTCCGCCAACCAATGTGCAAGGATAGAGACGAATCAGTAGACCATCATCTACTGAGTGAATGTAGCAAGCTGGACGGGGACTGAATATAAATCAAGACATGATCGAATCGCTAACATTGTACACTGGGGTCTGTCTCTGCAAGAAATTAAGATTCCATCATGAGAGCAAATGGTACCGTAACATCAAGGTAGAAATACACCAGTCCTAGAAAATGACAAAATGAAGCTCCTTTGGGACTTCACTATCCAAACAGATCATCACCGAATAGAGAACAATAGACCATAGACATTCTGCTGGTAGACAAAGAAAAACAACGAGCAATATCAGAGACGACTCCAAAGAGGACGAGAAGATAGAACAATACGGAGTACTAGCCAGAGAGATTAAGAAGAGATGTGAACTAGGGTCATACTGGTCTTAGTCGGAACAACACCAACGAAGCTACGGAAATGGGTCGAGCGCTAGAAATAGACATCTCAGTAGGACTCATTCAGAAGGTAGCACTGTTAGGATCAGCAAGAATCTTTGAGAAATATGATAGACCTATCAACAAGCGTAACTGCTTAGTGAATACTCAACGTATATATTTTTTAAAAGATATTTTCAAACAATTTGACTTACAATCACATCGCCAATTAAATGAGGATTCATCGAGAAGAATTTCTCATATCGGACAATCAATTCGAAATATTGTATCTGAACAGCAGAGTGATTACAATGGGAAACATTGCTGGATACAATCATCAGCATCATATTCTGCATGACATCTCGATGACAACACGTTTTACTGAAAAAGTCACCCTTCATCAGCTAAAATTGATAACATTGTTGGTCATTATTAACTCTTAAAGGATCAGTTTAAGGAATTTATCGACTGAATCAATCGATTTGATGGTATGAGTCTACTAATCATCGACTTCGATAATATTATCATGGACGTTCTATTTTAAGAGAATACTGGAATAAACTCGATACAGCTCTTACATATTATGAAAAAGGTTATTCACATGTTGGCACATGACTTGACAGCGCTAATTATTATCGAGTTCTAATCTCTGGTTGATAATGAAGAGAGAAAAAATAGTTTACGACAGCTACTTTAACTAAGCTACTTACTAGTTGCTGATTGTGAATACTCAATTAAAATTCACGCCATGAGGTAGTTTGAAAATCAATAACCCATAAATGATTCATACAGAAATACATAGTTTCATTATCCTCCGCCAGAGTGGGAGGTGTAATAACACAATTGGGAAACACCCTTTGATGCCGATAGACTGCCCAAATTAAGAAATCCTCAGCATTTAAAACGTCAACTAATTTACTTATTGTTGTTAATGAAACAAATACGGATCAAGACAAATTTATTGATTCTTCCACTAAAAC
>JAYMFX010000010.1:0-30526 GCA_036784945.1 Monocelis spectator
ATTGCAGAGATAGGGCCGTATCGAAGGGCGGATTAAATTTCCATAGAATTGGAGGGTCACTTTAACGGTCAATTGGATAAGAAGTAAAAGAACTTCCTCTTAAATGCTTTCAAACTTACGTTAATTGCGGTTTGAGAAATTGCTCTGATAGCTTCCATGCCCTTATTTGCGACATAATTCTCCATTAGCCCTATGAGTGTTTTTATTCCTTCAGTGGCTCGACACAGTAGGCGATACATCCGTTCCAGATCTGAAATTGATTACGTAATCCACAAGTAATTAACATCTTCTTCGATATTATATGAAATTTGCTTGCTTGCTATTTCTATTAATAACCCACCTTCCTCTTTATCGTTAGCGAGTAGAGTGGTGAACTCATTGGTAATTTTCTCCATATGATCGGTTAAAAGAACACGCTCGCATACATTCACAACTTTCGCATGCGTGCTAACATGCAGATAACTGATTACTCGATCCTGCTCCTCTTTTAAACGTGCCTCCGCCTAAAAATCATACGTGGAATATGTATGTATGTAAATTATCGATTTTAATCACACCAATGAAATCCATTCTAGAGTGGAGGATTGCCTAAAACCGGTCAGGCTTTGACATTCCAATTGCATTGCATACAGACAGACAGACACAAAATAGTAATGTGATAATTTTTTATCAAATGGTGCTTTCAAAATCATCAAAGAATCAACGGTAAGAGTATTATCAAAAAAGCTGTGATTTTCATGGACAGTCAATCGTCAGTTAAAAAGTTAGAAGAATGACATAGAGTCAAGCAGACAAAGAGAACTAATGAAATCTGGCAGAATATCAGAACACTCTAGATCTGTGAATACGGTGAAATCATTATCCAATGGATCCACTCGGGCTACTTCAACATCGAAGGCAACGAGCGAGTAGACTCTATTGCGAAAAGAGCAACAAAAATGCCCCAAGAAGATATGGATGTTAAACAACACACTAGAGAGAAGCTACACAAGGAAAGAAAGAACCTTGATGGCACAGATCAGAACCGGTCACTACACCACCTTGATGCAATATTTGAGCGATGTAGCATTGATGAAGAGGATGCAGACCATCTGCTTTACAATTGTCCTGCAGGACAAGCCATATTAGAAGAGAAGTCATGGGACACAGTTTCCTTTCTAGAGGATCCATCATCAATTCCTTAGGAAGTAGTAGCGGCCCACGAGCATGCATCAACGAATTGGACATGAAACAACAGCAAGAACAAGCCCCCTACCCCATTTTTGTAACAATACGAAAGCACTGATTAATGATGAAAAGATAGAGAGTCTAGAGTAGATCTTATAAAGCAACTATGTTTAAATCATATAATAATTGAAGTAAAGTATTAATATTGGCTTTTTAAACGACTCTGCTGTTTACAATGTATTGTACTGTACTGTAAATGTACTCTATTATTGAGATCTCCTACGTTCGAACGAATGATCCAAAATCTTATTTAGTAAACAGATTCAGTTGAATGTGATGATCAAATGAATATGCGTAGAATTTTCGCATAGAGCGAATGAGTTAGTGAATGTGAGTTAGACTGCGGTTAATCGATAGAACAGCTGATAAAATTCTGAGAGAGACAGAGAGAGAGAGAGAGATCAAATCTTATCGCCATTCTATACTATACTAACTCTAACTCATTGCAGCTTACAACAAATCGATTTCAATCTCGACGCTTACTAAAAATAGTAAATTCAGAAAGATCTTCCTGACGACGACACTCAGAATGACTATCCGCAGTTCACTCCACAAGGCGGATAGATCGGATGACGTAGGAATTTACACTGTGGCACTGCCTAAATTAAGGAAAATGACTCACAAATCTCGCGTTTCAAATCAAACAAAAGAGAGAAGGAGGACAAGTTGTACAGCTAACAATATTATTACCCTAAACTTTAGAAAAATCGAAGACTAAATTTGATTTGAATACTATTATTATATTTATACTAGAAAAGAAACAGCAGAGAGCTACTACATAACATTATATATTGATGGATGGTATGCTGAGTAGCAACAACTAGATAGGTACAGAATTTACTGGGATCCATCATTCATAGATAAGAAGAATGATCTAAAACTATTTATTGTGTTTCTTTCTATCACGCATCTAAACAACAACAATGATCATCACATAAATAACAAGGAATTTGATACAATGGATGACCTAATTGATAGAACAAGCGTAAGGAAACTACAAGTAGACCTTTAAATAATGAATGTTGGACATTTGAACACCCAGTATTAACTAACATTCATTTAATAACAAGGTAAAGAATATCCCATTATGAATAAGAGCAGAGTTTGGAAAATAATGACATCACGCAACAAAATATCGATTACAAATTACCTTTTTAAAAATGGAATTTTAAGAAAGCTGAGCAGAGCATTGATTTTAAAAAAATCATGAAAAATCCAGATCCAGTAATTTTATATCTTTACTATAATTAATTGCATAAAACGCTACCTTTTTTAAATACTCAGTCACTGGATTGAAACGAAGAAATTGACTGCTTTCCAATTTGTAAAATCGTTCAGTTTCTTGTAGGAAATGCTTCTCAAATATCTCTTGATAAACAGTGAGATTGGACGTCTGCTCTGTATTCAACAGTGTCGACGTTGACTCTGAGCGGTGCTGAGTGATTGTTCCGGATAATAAAGAATTATTCATACCGGCAGTAGCGCCAGCTGGACCAACCGAATTCCCACCAGTGGGGAAGCCGACAGTGCTGGATGGACGATTGTTGAAATATCGTTGACCTTGGTCGTCATTTTGCGGCCCCAATTCCACAAAGCACGTGATTATCTGACGAAGATGACGGTTTGAAAATGATTCACCCACTCGCTCTCTTTCTATTTCGTGCAGTATGGCGCTAGTGATGGCTTTGTTGTGAGGTCGCAACAAATGATCACGCCATGTGATCAAAGCCAACTAAAATAAATAATTATTTATTTAAACAACATGATAGAATGGAAACTATCAGCAAAGAAGAGAATTTCAACACAAGAGCCGACACTCACATCATAAATCTCATGAATGTGCTTTCTTCCTTCTTCACACTCTCGTTTGACCCAGTGACGGTTAAGATAAGCGCACACTCCATTTAATACGCGTGAAGAGAAACGAAATTCTGACCATGACTTTTCGAAATAATTCAACATTTCCTCACCAACCAGACTATCACCACGCTGGATAACCCAAAAAGAAAGGCCAATTATTAAAATAGAAATTGTAATTTTGGTTTTTAAGTAATAGCAGTATAAAACCACAATGTAAGAAATTTAACGGATTAGTCAGCTATACTGAATTGATGAGTTACGAGGAGATTAAAATATCAAAATGCTTGGCCATATAAATAAAACGAATTGTGGCCTTTATCTGATTGAAAAGATCTTGCCCAGAATGAATACGAAATTTATTAGATGATACTTAAATAAATTTCCTAATTCTCAGAAATACTATATAATATGCATTGTCTTATTGAATTTACCTCCATAGACAATTAAACTATTAAGTCATATATTTTGTGCACAATTCATTAAAAGATAGAATCTAATCCTTATACTACCAATGACGGTATCTGTTTAAGTTATTGTCCTTTTAAATGAATTTGAGTCAGATTAGCTCACTTAATACTAGTAAAAATCAGTCATGATTCAACTCAATGAACAGTTCTAAAAATAAAATAATAACAAAGCTAACTATAATAACTAAATATAGAATTCTCAATTTTCTCTTATGATTACAGTGAATTACAATGAATAGTGAGTCATTAATAATAAGTATTGACACAATCCTATTATTTTAGGGATTGTAAATTAAATATTTGAACTTACAGCTTTTATCGTTTGTACATGAGCTTTCAGATACTCTTTCAATTTCTTATAAAGCTCCATGCCAACAAATTTAGCCCCTTGATTCTGCGATTCTTGGAGAGAATTACCAGTCCTATTTGAACCACCTCCACTGCCACCACCAGACTGTCTTTGTCTTTGTCTAGGAGGTGTTTGTGCACTCATTCGTGAATTTGAATTAGGTGAAGGGTTAGGATCAACAAATGTACAATAGTTGTATACATGTGTGTAAAGTTGGATATATCGATTCTTCTTAAGAGGCTCCATGTGATAAATGACATCTATACCACTCTTGAGATCATCCCACACTAAATTGAGGTTCTCACTCAGTGATAATGAATTAGCAGTCATTCTAAAACAAATTTAATTAATTCATTCTATTTAAAAAGTGATTTTATAGTGTGTACATGAAATTTAGACATGCAAAGCATTCTAACATCAGAACACATTCTGGAAATTAAAATAGTTAACTATGAATATGATCCCTTATTCTGGAAATTTTGAATAAATGTTATTCAATCTTTTGTGACTAACATTTATAACCAATTATTTTCAAAGAGAGTCAGCCAGACAGTCTTAATAAACAATTTTAAATTATTCAATTAAAAGGATATTTCAATATTTTTCTGGAAAGAAATCAGCATTTTTAAACTAATAACATCATGAATAATACATTTGTTATGCAATATGGAAACCTAAAAGAAAACAGAGAACAACTCAATAATTATTACTAAGTCTAACAAGATGCCAAAAAATGTTTCGGGACTATAAGAAATATGACAGGATACATAAGATTTATTTGTCAATGGAAATACAGTCCATTCCACAATCCATGGATTTTTGCATGTAAATCTGGACATGTAATTTTCTTTCTATATTAAATAGCATAGATGCTGCATAGTTCATGATCTTCCAGTTTATAACCCAGAGTAACAGTATATTTCGAAAGCAGTAATTGATAGAGACAACTGTGCCTGAATCCAGAATCAATGGCATTCTTTATATTATATTGAAGTTGAAAATTAACTGCTATATGGATCATGTTCTTGACTTTCCATAAACTAGACAACATTTTTGATTTATTGCTGTTTGGTTTAGGTAAACTGTATATTGAAATTTAATGAATTTATAAATTTAGTTTTTTATTTGCATAAATTTACTTGGGTGATCTAATTTTTAATTTGAATGTCCTTTAGGAACTCCCTTTTTTAAATTGATAAATAATTCTCAAATGTAAATGATGAAAAGCAGTCCAGTGGACCTTTGTATAAACTGAGTTAAATGAAACAAACAAATGGGCATATAAATTTATTTAGGTATAATTAAAGAACAAAATATTAAAAAATATAATTCAATAACATTTAAGCTACTAAAAATAAACCATAGTTGTGACATTAGAATCAATAATGTGACAATTAGCTCTCATAATATAAAAAGCTCTGTATCAGGAATTCATTATCTTTTAAACTATTCTGCAAATAAAAACAACTATTTAATCACACAATTTAATCAGATCTTGTCACTGTGGTACAGACTAATAAATATTATTATATAATTTGTTGCTCATATCTAGCTGACTAGTTCATTGATAATACAGCATATATAGATGAATTAAACAATTTAGATTAGTCTAAATGTTCAAAATGATTTATGAAAATTCAACTTAAAGCAGCATTCTTATATTTTATTTTGTAACAATTTATGGGTTGTTTTTTGAAATTGAATCTCAATAATTGGATTAATATTAATTACTAATACATATTTTTATAAAATGTAAATTATATTTTTAAATTCACATTATTATTTTCTAACTCCAAAAAAAGATATTCACAGAATAGTAGCTATTCATGAATTTTATATGAATGATCATCTGGAAACAATGCATTTAATTTATAAATTCTTTAGTTTGCATCATAAATGAAGTTCAGTCAGGGGCCAAGATATCAAAAATCAAATCAAGAGAATGAAATCATGAACACACTTTTATCTATAAAACAGGAAGATAAATCTAATGTTTAAAAAATAACTCCAGTCAAAAATGGCAGGGTGGTTTGAAATCCGTAGATGAATAATCATGGAATTATATTCGTTTTAACAATATCTTTCTTATTATATTTCTTCCTTCTTATCAATTTTCAATTTTACTTAAATGATTGTAAGATAGATTAAATCTCAATAAATATAATCAAAGAAAATGAAAGGATTAGATTTTATTTTTAGAAAAAGGTGATACTATCCACAAACTATAAAGGAGTAGAGGAAAACTTGGAAAATTTATATTCGGGATTTCCATTGGAGTGATTAAAAAAGACTTCAAAACATAAAAAAATAGATACCAATAAAACTTATACACATGATGGACAAATTGAAAGTGTATCCGAATAGCCCAAAATTCGCTATCTCCGCATTCTTCGAATGTACAGGCCCATGATGACAAAAGATGTTCCTTATTAGACTAGAGTAGTCCTTGAGATGATCTAAAGAAATTGTTTATGACCTTCATACAATCAAATCTTGATTACGGTTGTCAAATATGGAAGATAACTTTACCAGACAATAAAAACATCAAGACTAATGTGTTCGTGATAAGTCCGACGTGCTCACAAAATCATATGCGGAAACAGCTGCGAAATATCCTGTCTTCCAGATCATTAAGTACGGCGACAGTACACAGTCTAGCGATCAACCTTTTCAAATCCACAATGCTGACCATGTTCTTCACAATCTCGTGCCTCCTCTCCTCTCCGATATAGGTATGGTATCTTTTTCGTTCAAATCTTATATTTAGAAATGAAGCTTTAAACATTTGGGTCGGCACGAAATCACTATAGTTATAACTAAACATGTAGGCACCCGAAAACCAACGGAAAACGTTGTAAATCGATCATAAGTTATGAATTGGTGTCCCGGCCAATAGTAGTATAGTTAAAAATGTTAAATAAATTTGATGATCGAAAAACTTTAGGTACGCTTGATTTAATATTAACATTCCCGAATTATAAGGATAAGACATATTTTTTAAAGAGAGACAAACAACTAAGAGAAAATGTTTTCTTTTTGTTGAATAATCAACTGAATAAACATACTTATAAACTAATTAGAGAGAATATAAATCTTTAATATGGAATTCCAAATACATATACATTCAAGAAAATATGTTTATGTATACACGTTTATGCCAACAATAAAGATTTTAGAAATCAATAAGTTTTAAAATATGAAATACATAGAAATGACATCCATTTGTAGTAGTATTTAAAATATCCATTGTAATATGATGAATTAACATAGAAATCAATAAAAATTATAAAATGACTGCTGATTCACAAATCCCTTCATTTTATGAATAGAAATCCACTACACTATTCACTATTCTACTAGCTAAATGTATCGGAAGACGATTTGAGATATTTCTATTGGCTAAACACTGACCATATCCCAACTATCCTCATCAGGGGTGTTTTCTTTGGGGCCAATGAGAGCACTGCTAGATGTTCCATCAGCAAGAGTCTGTGCGGCAATTAAAACATCCTCTTGATTCAGACTAATGAGAGATTTGCGCTGATTTTGCCTCATTTCATCAGATATTTTAGAATAGAAATAATTTAAGCCACGTTTACCAGCAGCTGTAGGTCGATCAATCTAAAAGAATTATATAATAAATACATAATAATCATCCTCTTATAGCTTATTTATAGCGAATAATAATAATAATAATAATAATAACTGGCAGGGACTGAATATAAAGTAAGACATGATCGAATCGTTAACATTGTACACTGGGGTCTCTGCAAGAAGTTAGGAAGTAAAGATACACTGGTCCTAGAAAATGACAAAATGAAGCTCCAAATATGGGACTTCAATATCCAAACAGATCACCAAATAGAGCACAATAGGCCAGACATTCAGAGGACGAGAAGATAGGAAGATATGGCATGCTGGTCAGAGATAAAAAAAGAGAGAGAGAGAAATAGAATTTACATACTTCTTGAAAAACCGACAATTTCGCTTCTGTGAGATCTTGATGACTGATTTCAGCATTCAATACCCAATCAATACTTCTTCTGAATGTGTCGAAAGTTTCCTTAGAATGGGGATCGCTAAAAGAAACACCAATAAATAATCATATAGTCCCACTTTTTATAGAGAAATGCTGTGTAATATGATGTGTCGACTCACCGATAGGAATAAAATAGGAATGAACCGGGTCTGGCAGCAGCACCGCCACCATAAGCGCCACCCTTCTCTCTAAAAGAAGAAATCGTCATGACTATCATACTTAATATATGGATGCTAATACGAAACAGGCGTCCTGGAGAACATCTTGCAATGGAGTCTCTTCCTCTTTCTATGCTAATTTCCCCCAATTTATTCTAAGCATCCATAGACAATTATCAAATATAAGAAAACCATAATCACCTGATTTCTCTATGTAGAAATCTTGAAGTCATCAATTTAGCCAAAACACGGAAGCTGAAATTCACAGAAATATACAGTTGATTGAATAATGGATGCTTAAGGTAGATTATAAATGTGGCAGATTTAGAACTTCTGCACAATATCCTTGTAATGTTGTTGGCCTGATAACAAAACGATATGTTCTTCTCGCATGAAAAGAACTGTTGTCGGAAGGTGATCCAGGATGTATTTTCCTCCATGTGAGTAGTAACCATGATGGTGATTGTGTATTATAAAAGAAAGTGAAAGTTGACCCACCTGGAGTAGCGAGGATCAGTATAGGGTACAGTAGCGTATGCTCTACCAGCATAGTTCACAGAGAATGGCATGATGAAGTGACTGTTGGTCGATAATGGAGTGATACAACTAAACGACGATGTCTAAAATACATAGAAAAACAATTTGCTAGAATTTACTGATCCGCCGGAAAAATAAAGGGAAATTAATTTCATCCTTTTAATAAATAAATATCCTCATTACTTGGCTGGGATATCCTTCACTTTTTATCGAATTGAGGAAATGATCAACAGATTTCACCGTATCTTCAAAGAGTTCAGATTCGGTGTTGATAGAAAGTCTAGAATGTATAATGAGTAAAATTTATCATAATAGAGTTGATCATTATCATATTGCTACAACCATACATTGACCTACATTTATTGACCTAATAGTTTGACCTACATAACTTATCAGGACATTATCTAGCATGGACAAAACTCACTTAAGGTTTTTCTTGCACAAGACATGGTCCCCGAGTCTAGTGAGAATATTGAGAATGGTAGTGAGATTGCCATTCTCAATTTCTTGTACGAGTGTTTTCATATAGGTCGCCTGCTCCATACCGGACCAGAGTTCACTAATACGACCACTGGGTGATAAAGTTGCACCAGCACGTTTCATGGCGAAAGAATGACCTGAACACGACAACAAGAAATTGGAGATTATCGGCATAGAGTGAAACCAATTATAACAACAATTGATCTATTGGTAAGGTACTAGCAGATACTAGAAGGTGCTAGCAGGTAAGAGCAGATACTAGAAGGTCTAACCGGTACTAGCATATAAGAGTAGATACTAGCCGATAAGAGCAGATAATAGAAGGTGCTAGAAGGTACTAGCCGATAAGAGCAGGTGCTAGCAGATAAGAGCAGGTACTAGAAGATAAGAGCAGATACTAGCATATAAGAGAAGGTGCTAGCAAATACTAGCAGATAAAAGCAGGTACTAGCAGATACTGAAGGTACTAGCCGATAAGAGAAGGTACTAGCAGATAAGAGCAGGTACTAGCAGATAAGAGCAGGTACTAGCAGATAAGAGAAGGTACTAGCCGATAAGAGCAAATACTAGCAGATAAGAGCAGGTACTAGCAGATAAGAGAAGGTACTAGCAGATACTAGAAGGTACTAGCCGATAAGAGCAAATACTAGCAGATACTAGAAGGTACTAGCCGATAAGAGCAAATACTAGCAGATAAGAGAAGGTGCTAGTAGATAAGAGAAGGTACTAGCAGATACTAGAAGGTACTAGCCGATAAGAGCAAATACTAGCAGATAAGAGCAGGTACTAGCAGATAAGAGAAGGTGCTAGTAGATAAGTAATCAAAAGACGCACATTTATATCTAGCATATAAAGTTTAATTTACTAACCCATTGAAGCGACTGAGTGTGACGACCAATCCTCGCTTGCTTCCATCTTAATAAGAGTGGCCAGTCTCTCTACATCCTCCCATTCAGGTTTCAAGAAGATTCGTGTCCACAGGTCCATCATTTTGTTGACATTAGCAGCCAGACAGTAGCTGGAGAAGGATACTCCTTGCTCCAGATCAATATTGCTATCAGGCAGAGAAGTGACGTACGACCCTGCTGAGAATCCGCTGGTGTACCGCTCCATCTGTTGGTACAGGTCCCCATAACTCATACCATCAGCACCAAGCCTAGAAACAAAGACGCATATTCGAATTATTGGTCAGTAAGAGGGCAGTTTCCAGCGAGATTTTTTTGCGATACGAAATTATTTGACAAAAAATGGAATTATCAACTATTTTAGGTCAAACATAAATGAAGGTAGGTCAACGTGTGTCAATGAAGCTCCTATGGGACTTCAGTATCCAAACAGATTACTGAATAGAGACCAGACATTCTGCTGGTAGACAAAGAAAACCAATAAGCAACAAAAAACAGTTAGAATCGACGCTTCTTATCAACCCAAAAGAGGATGAGAAGATCGAACAATACGGAGTTAGAATTGCCAGAAAAATTAAGAACTGGAAACTGAAGACAGCTATTAAGTCATACAGGTCATTGTCGAAGCAATTGTCGACTTGGAACAACACCAAAAGAAGCCATAAGGAAATGGGTCTAAGTTTTCTAGAAATTTGTTATTCGTATTCTTACTTGGTCAAAACCGATGCAAATAATGGTACATATGGCATGAGGTCCTGTGATAAATGAGACAAATCGGAATACATATTGAGGTAAACCAAGCCATTGGTGGGGGCTTCATTCAGCTGGATGGAACAATCGGAGACTGAAATAAATAATTGACTTGACTTGACAAATAAATCTGGATATGGTGGAAATGGAATTTTGTTACTTGACTATATAATAGAGGGCATAGAGTAATAATACCATAAGAGAGTTCACTTTCTAAAATACAGAAACGCATATCGCTGCTTTTGTCCCACCAACGCGCACAATTTCTTATCTCCGCCATTATAAAAGCATCAATTACAAATTGACGTCACTCCTGAACGCCTAGTCTGAATTTAATACTTCTTATATCTTTAGAAAGTGCTCTTTTGGTAATTTCTTACAGGGAAAGAATTATTAAAATCAGATTAGACGTTCAGGAGTGACGTTAATTTGTAATTGATGCTTTTATAATGGCGGAGATAAGAAATTGTGCGCGTTGGTAGGACAAAACTAGCGATATGCGTTTCTGTATTTTAGTCTAAAATACAGAAACATAGAGTAATAATACCAAGAGAGTTCACTCTCTAAATTATGATTGCGACCATGGAGTGTATAAGCAGTTCGGTAGATTAAAGAGTCAACTCTCAAAGCTTCAATATCAAGGATAAGAATGGCTTAGGAAGATTCTTATCCCTATTATGCAACGACAGATTAATTCTTTCATTTGTATAAAATACAGGAATGAAGATAAAATGATTAAAAATCGATTCCCGAATTACCTGTTTTGATAGAAAAAGGTTGAAGATCGGGAACCTCTTCTGAAATATCAGACATCTCCAAGGTAGGTAAACAGGAAAGATCTTCCTTGACATTTTGAAGAATTAGCAATTCTTTCGCTGTAAATATTGAAATTAAAAAATAAGAAACTATAGACAGTCGAATTAGAAGTATAAACTCTGCGAGAACTCGCCTTTATTCTGTAAATTGAATCGATCTGAATCATTCAATCCTTCCGTAAGAGATTGCAATCGTTTAGATTCCGCCTCCTGTTGTAGGGTATCATAACCCTCCTGAGGAATCATAGCTACAGACAGGCGATGTGGGTTATTCTAAAATCAGAACTTTAGAATACAAAGGAATATGGACTTACAAACAGTCAAACAAAGTAAAACAATTGAATCTTTTTACCAAAAATTTTTCCTTCACAATATCTTTGAATAGATTAGGATTCGCTTTTAAATCAGACTTCAATCGTTCAATCTGTTGACTTATTTGCAACAGTTCTGAAGGATCAGCATCATGATTCACACTATAACTCATGCCCTAGAAAAATGAAAGAATAATTAAAGTAAAAGTATTTAAAAAAATACTACTTAAACATTAATAAGTAGTAATTTCAAATTTGTGAAAAATAAGATATTTACCACAATTAGATTCAAACCGAAACTGGCATTGTCATGCCTCAAGCTCAATTCAATTTGATGTAATGCGGCATCAACACGATCTTGAGGAAATCCCACTCTGTTAAATTACAATAGACAAAGAAATTAACGATAACTACCGAACGAATAAATGAGTCATTATTTAAATAAATAAACACTCACTCGCTAACTTGAGCGATAACTTCTTGGATTTTCTTTTTCACTGTCAAAATATCAGGCTCCTGTACGCCCTGCAATTTCACTGAGAAGCTGGCAGTACGACTACTAGGGTCATAACCATGACCACTACCGGACCAACCAGTGCCCAGACCGGATTCAACCAGGCCGCGATATAATGGAGCATTGTCGCCATCCAACAGAAGATGACCAACAAGGGAATCCAAAAATTTGCCGTAGCTATTAGTGATACTGAAGGAAGAGAAATATTTTAGAGAAGAACAGGGCTTATTATTCAAATTCATTCTTACAATATTGACTTCGCAAATGTTAAGTAAACTTACTCTCCTAATAGGAAGCAAACAGCGACTGTATTTTGTCTCTCCACATTTGGATTCATTGGGTCAGTATTGCAGTGAATAACGATATCTTTCTAAAGCAGTGTAACATCATATAGATTTATAGGTTATAAACTGTACGCTTACTCATATACTTTTAGGATCAATAAACTAATTATCAATCAAAATCAAATTTAGGGCAATATTATCAACAGTCCCTCTGTAAGCATTTGCTTTCAATACGCTGAAATAGTGCGACCTCAGGATAAGGTCATTTGATTGGCTCTCACGATATGAGAATCTCTCTATGGGGAATTCCCTATCTCTAAATCAATAAAGCGCTCTCTTTCTGTCTCTACTGAGATATAAATAGACTATTCTATTCTAATTTGTTATTAGGAGATTACCGGCTCAGTGTATGCTGGTTCCAGATTAACTGACGAATCCACCTGTTTGTAGTCATAGTTTTTGAGATAGTTTTCATTGAGTATTTCTAGATACTTCTCTAGATTCAGGTTACCGTAAGTGTAAAATCTGAATACAATAGAAGATGTTTATGAATTAACAAATTGATTAGCAATCATAAAAAGACACATGATCATGACCATTAATGTGATTCTATATGAGAATGTCATATGGCAGATAAATTTACTTAGAATTTGAAGGGTGATAATAAGTGGCATGAAAATCTCTCAACTGCTTCCAAGTGAGCTCTGGAATGTTGTCCGGGTGTCCGCCTGATACATGTCCGTATGTATTCGGTAGAAGCTGATTTTCAATACATTGGGCAAGGTGATTTTCTGAACTAGACTGCATTGAAGAAATATCAAATTTAGGTAAACATTTGGTTATTTCTACATGAAATTGATAAAGATGATTGAATTTACAAAGACTCCTTTCATTTCGTTATACACAACTCCTTTAATAAGCAACTGTGATGAGGGATCATCTAAATTCGTCTGCTCCAAGTGCCAACCTTCTTGCCTATAAACAGTATTTACAAAAATAATATTCAGCTCATTATCATCAATACAAAATTGACCCAATCATAAAATGCTAAACTCACATAAAATCATGCTCAGTTAAGCGAGGAAGTAAAACCGAGTCCATGTAGACAGAGAGAAGATTATCAAAGTCTTTTTCATTTAGAGTACTGAAGGGGTACATAGTCCAGTCACTAGCTAGATTTAATAAATTGTTTAGAATTGCAAAATTAATATAACAAAAGTTATTAATTCAGTTAATATGTTGTCAGAAGAGCTAACATTACCAGTAAAAGCATTCATAAATGTTGAAAGACTTCTAGTGAGCATCTTAAAGAATGGATCTCTGACTGGATAATTTTGTGAGCCACATAGAACTGTGTGTTCTAAGATATGTGCTACACCAGTACTGTCTTTAGGAGTAGTTCGAAATTGTACACTAAAATAATAAGGTAATAAGGAAATCTATATAGAAACATTTCTTTAGACTAAGCTGATAAATATTTATTACCTAAATGTTTTATTTGGATCATCTCTGTCAAGATGAATGTGCTTGGCTTTAGTCTTCTGATGTATCAGTTCTACTGATGTTAATTTCAAATCAGGAACTGGAGTAATCTGAGTAAAATAGCATGATGAAATAGTTAACAAGTTTGAGTATAGTTACTATTAGCTGTAATAGATTAAATTCAAATTAATTTATAAAGATTTACTAACTTTTTGAACTTTATAACCATGTATAATATTTCCAAGTTTCAATGAGGCCAATTTTCTTATAGACATTTTGTATAATCTAAAAAAAATTATGAGTACCATAAACAAAATGCACTAGGATACATTTTAAAGCAAATCTAATTCATTAAATTTCTTTCTAAATAAACAGAGATAGTTTATTAAAATCTATAATTTGATATTAGCAATTTTTTCATATTTTTGATAAGATAAACAGTACAAAAATATGCATGCTTAATGAATTATGAAAAATATTAATAAATATAAAATGATGAAAAGCCTAAAGTCTGTAGCTATGTAAGGTTATGTAGTTTATAACAGATAATTTGAATTTAACTTATACCCAGTTTATCTCTTTCAGCTATATACTATTGATTACTTATCTTATAAATGATGACATTTAAATATCATTTTTTTGTAATCTTTCAGTTCCTTATGCATGGGATGTAATTACTTTAGATTATAACTGCAACTAATATAGTCTTAAAGGTGATCATATAAACTATTTGAAGTTTCTTAAATTAGCTAATTGTTTTAATTAATGCATGGGCAATTCATTAAGTGTGTAAAATGCAAATTTATTAATAAAAAATAACAAGTTTCAACATTTTTTTAAGCATCAGATCAAACTTTCTCTGAATTTTTCTCATAAATAGAAGTTTCTCAAAGATATTTCACATTTCTTCTCTGAAAAAATAATTTCAGTGTGTAAAAACTGCCATTGCAACATACACAGCAAACTCTGACTGATTGTACACATATATTCTTGACAATTGACATAAAAATAGCAGCCAATCAAAATGTTATATTGCACTGAGAATGCTAACCAATATACTAAATATCATGTCTGACTTTATGTCTTAATACTTCATTTCGCTCAGATTAATATCGATTAAATTTTCTCAGTTAGATTAATTAAAAATTGAAATAGCATCATTTACATTTTTTAATTTCAACGCGCTAAATAAAAATTTCAAACAACCGCTTCAATTTATGATCTAATTAGTGTTGGTTAAGCCATGTGCTTTTTCAAAAATTAATAACTTTTTGACGTAGACATTTATTGTAATGAAAGCAAATTAATTTAGATTAACAGATTCTAAAATTTATTGGGTTACATATGATGTACTACTCATAATATAAGCGAAAATGATATTGGTCGTCCAGTAGTTAAGAAGCTTTATTTTTTAAAATGATAAAGCACTCAGTAGCTTGAAAACAAAAGGAAACTTTTTTTAGTCTATCATGAGACTCGAACGAAAGGCAGGCGCATGTTACCCCCGGAGCTGTTCAAAGGTGAACCTTCGAAACACACAAAGCGGGCTACCTTGTTCCAAGATGATCTCTACCTCTAATTACCACAATACACACCATATCAACATACAATAATGTAGCTATCAATTATTACTAATCTTATCTCAATAGAAGTTCATCGACTGTATCGGGTCGCATAATAATAAATTCGTACTCATCATAATCGACTTTTCGTAACAAAGGAACCTTGTTTCGTAATTAGTACGTCGTAGAAAAATGTAAAAAACAAACTTATGATATATAATATAGTAATATAATTGTAATTCAGTTTTAGTTTCAATACAACCGTTTTAAGTGTGATTTATCGATCAATGTACTCTTGTGATATATGTACTTAGTATTTAAATTTATGTTGATTGCAGGTGGCATTACATTATGCAAGCAATCATTATTAAATAAGTAAATGAGATACAGGAGTAGTCATATATTTAACACAGTTGAAGATCTAAAATAAGAGGAAGATGATCACTTGGAAAGTCTTCATTAGGAAGAGCTATTTTCTCAGAAACTTCTTCTAAGCTGGGTAATGGAACAACAGAACGAATCTTTGCTAAACTTGGGTCGAAAAATATGTGATCCAAAACATCATGAAATAAAGGTGTATAATTTGTAAATTGAGGATGAAGATGAGAGTAAGCAGATTGTAAACTGCGGTAATCATTTGCCACTGATTCAGAATCAAAATTTAAGCATTCAAAGTCACTCGCTTCTAATTTTCCAGTAGATAGAAATTTATAAACTTTCGAACGTTCATTTGAATTTAAATCTGCAGCAATTAAAATAAGAGGAGATTTACCGCATTCCTCCACCAACTCTTTAGACAGTTCATTGATATGCTCCATCATGGTAATTACTTGCAGAAGACGTAGATCATTAGCGCTAGGAGAAAAATATAGATGACTGTTCGCCACAATGATAGGACGAGAATCTGGCAATAATTTATCTCTCACAATATAAACTCCAGCTGATTGGCCCAGCTTTATCCAAGTACTATACAGTGAATCATTCATTGCTATTTTAATCGTTAATGAATGAAGTCTTCTTAATTTGTAAATATCAGTACTGAATGATTTCAAGCTACAATTTCTAATAACTTCGAAGCGATTGCTGAAAAACGTGGCTTGGCCCTCTGGAGCAACAGCTTTAGTGTTATAAAATCCCAAATAACCAAGAGTTCCTAAACTGGAATCTAAAGTTTTTACGAAAAACGAAGTATCAACTTCTTGTAAACAAATAATATCCGATTGATAGGCTAGAATCTCTTTTAAGATCAAATTCTGTCGATAGCAACCTGCAAGGTATTCCGGAGGACAATAAGGAAAGAGAACTGTTCGAGAATGCTCACTGTCTGAGTAGAGATCAGCAAGAATGTTATAGCTGAGGATACGGATCACCTCATTATCGGCGGGTTTAGGAGTAGACTGAATTCTATTATTGATACTTTGTTGAATTGGCCCTTTTTGACAGATTGAGTCGGATATAGTAACGTATGGTTCACAAGGAGTTCCATTAAAGTCAGGAGGAAATATTTTCAGCATAAGCCAATGATTATCACACGAATTGTCCAACACAAAAGGTAACCCATTAAAAACAAATTGCCAAGATTTCGAATTCGCAGATGGTTTTGATTCTCCATTAGGATGAATATACCAGTCCACTCTGCAATGGTCGAGAGTGCAGAATTCGCATTCGATGTGAGGATAGGCGGGGAATGAACAAAGCAGCAAATCTGGCAGATCACATTTCCGGATAGTTGGAACATTGTAGCGAATAGAATATTCCTGATTATCGATCAGTATGGAATTCCCATTTTGAATTAATTTCGACAATTGCACATTATCGTAATCGACTTCATTTCTATGAGAGTCAAGAAATTGCACAATCGTTTCAGGAATAGATGTATCTTCTGCTTCAAGTGAAGTTTTATTGTGCTTTCTCTTTAATTTCTTAGAAAACTTGTGATATATACTGTCCTTTATTCGCATTCTAAAGCGAGCTGCGGGCTCATTTCTATCTCTGTAAAAAGAAAACACTCGAGGTGGTGATTGAGGAAGAGCAGGAGAACAATAATTGAGCTTCAGTTCAACTTTATCTTCAGAGGAAATATCTCGCACGTCCACAAACCTTTCCATAGCTCTGCTGCAGTAGAATCTCAGCTTAAATTTCGACAAAAGGTATCGACTTTTAAATGTGAACAGATTCTAAAATACAAGAGCAACATTCATTTTTTCAATTGGGATGCTTTATGTAATTCTCAGTATTTCAATAATCAAGCTTCGAATTTTTTAGTGGACTAAAAATAGTTTTCAGGGAAAGTCATCTGACGAATTTTCAAAAAACACCTGCTTATTAGATCATAACGATACGATACTAACTCTTTTCTCTTGCTGTAAGAGTTTTTGATAAGAGGTAGGCATGTAGATACGAGAATTATTTATGCTGTGTTGTGTTGAAAAAACAATCACCTTAACATCGAAATTATAGGGGATACACTAAAATGTTGAGTTTTAAAATATTTTAAATATATGTAGTCAAGGTTCTAACTGAGATAGTTGATCGGACATCAATTTTAATTGGAAGTTACAGATTTTAAAACGATAAGAAAGGGTCTATACTAAAGTCTGCGATAACTTCTAAAAAAATACTGTTGACTGTTGATGAAACTTAACCTTACTATGATTTTAAATTTATTAGGATAGTGACACGATATAGGTCACACATTCCATGACATCTAATGCCTCATGCCGAATTTGAATATCATATAAAATTATTCATACAAACAATTCACATTTTAATTTAGCAATAAAAAAGGAAGCATCATATTTTTTTATATTTTTATTTTTAGTGCAGTTAAAAATGCTGCAAAATAAAATAGTGAGATAATTACATTAGTATCGATAGAGAACTACATAATATGAATGTAAATATGGCGTATGAAACAGCTATATACAATAATCTTAATTGTGCAATTAATCACACAATAACCCCAATAAGATATGCGTATTTAGTGTATTTAATGGAAGATTTATAGCATCAACGCACAGAAAATGTCAAATTAATGTAAAAAGATAAGTTTGTAAGTTAATAATGATATAATAATAAATCTACATTGAAATGATTTTAATATAAGAGTCATACGTTTTTAATGTATTATTTAATCCTTTCGTTCAGTCGGATTTAGCCCATGAATAAATCAACGCTATTTAACTAAAGAATGCAAAATAAGAACATATTTGGAAGTACAACTGAAAATTCAATTAGAAAAATGGCTGATTATAAGATAGTTGATAAGATGATTAATTATGAAAAAAGATAAATAAATAACAACATATTATAATATTGTAACAACAAAAATCAAAATAAGTAATGCGGCAACAGCATCAAAGTTATTAGGAGTATTTATTTACTTAAACAAAAAGACAGCAATGTCAGCGCCCTTAGATTAAATAGAATAAAATTAACAAATCAAAACTACAATATTATGTAATCAAAGAAATGCTATTGCAATCGAATTCGTTTAGATACTGGACGGAGATTATCGTTTTCAACATCAGGACTGCTACCACTGGATCCACCGGACCTCACAGCGGCATCCTCGAGATTCACACTTTCACTATTACTGTGACTACCTGCGCGTGATATCACACCACTACTGTACACACTTACACTACTGTTGTCTTGCAGACGGATTTGAGCATCCATGGAATCCACTTCTCGCTCCAGAGAATCATTTTGACGACGCAACGTTTCCACACAACGTGAATGAGCTTTGTTTCGATTTTTCAAGTCATCGATGTAGTCTACTGCCTTTTGAAGAATCACAGCGCGAGATGCTTTAGAGCCTTTAATCTCAGGTATTACCTGCAAAGGATTAGAAAATTTATGATGGCGTATTATAATAAAATTTATTTAAATTACATTTTTGCAATTGGGAGATTTTGTTGCTTTACATTAAATGATTATTTAATATTAAAGATAGAAGAATAAATCATGCATTTATTGTTTTGAATTGAATATTCAAAGCCTAATGATAATGGTTAATTTGATATAAATAATACCTCTTTAAGAGCATTAAAGCTATTTTTTATGCTGGCTCTCCTTTTGCGCTCCAACTGATTATGATGATCTCTTTTTGATTCTTCGCTCTGATCCCCACCACAGCTGCTATTGCTGTCTCCACTTAGTCTCCTAATGCGATTTAAACTAGAAGCAGTACACATAGCATTGTATTCATCATCATCTTCATCATCAAAGTCATCTTCACAACCTTCCACGTCTATCTCCCCCTCAACATCGTCATAGTATTCTCCATGCTTGGAATAAGCCATTCCTAAAAGAAATGTTTTATAGATAGACCAACATGAAATGATTATGTATTTTCTATAGAGGATGGTGTAATTATGGTTTAATCAATTCTTTCATTTGCTAAATAGCCTAAAAAAATTTGAGCTATTAGAATTTACAACACAGAATGCATATCAGATAATATTTTTCTAATTGAAATAATTTTGCATTGGTCTATTTTTATGACAAAACCCAGACCTAAAATTGCCTCCAGAAAGAGAATTTCCATAAACAGTCATAGAAATCTGATGCCAGTCCAATCTCTATGATAAAGTTTATGAATTTCCATAGATTTCAATGGTCATTTTGGATACAGATATTGATAGAACTATAATTACCCACCACTAAATTATATATCTACAGTATTTTACTACTATAGTAAATGACATTAAAGTGACACTCCAATTCTATAGGATTTTATTTGTTAATAGCCCTTTGATACCAAATATCATTGCAGAGTTAAGGCCATATAGAAGCAGCAGCATCCATTTCACACATGCAGTGCTGTAACAAATGACAGTAGTACGATAGATATCTGTGAGGTATTCCATGCTTGGGGTACCATCATATACATATATTCTTTTTAATTAGTCTTATCCTGTTGTGTTTATTCCTTTTAGAAAAGATTTTCAACACATGCCAATTTATTCTATGGAATTCATTCACATGTCATGTCATCATGACACTCTAAACATATGTTGGCAGTATATATTTCCATAGATTCAGAAAAGAAATTTACATGTTTAATAAATTGCCCAGCAATGTCTGAGGGTGAGATAGCTATAGTAATTGAATGTTTGCTTTAAAAGTATGTTTTGCATCTCATTTTTGCACACATTGCTGAGATCATAAGATGTGTCAAATATTAAAATGTATTGAATATAAATTATATTTTATAGTTTGATCCCGCACCATTATAACCAGTTTATGTAGTTAGCATTTAGTGGTGCATAAAAAAATGTAGTAGAATTTGTATGGTATTATTACTAGTTAGCCATCAACACATTTAAGTAAAACACATTGATGGCTAACTATACTAGTTAGCCATCAACACATTTAAGTATCCTGATATTTATATACCACAGGCACAATCTGGACTGAAAATTTGGAGGCTTTTGTGAGACCTATGGGCTATGATCATAACTTGAATCTAAATAGATATTTAAATCTATAGTTCAAAAATAATCATCATATTGCATGTAATTATTCTGATAGAGTACTCCTGCACACTATTAGATTAAAACATTCACATGAATGACATTTTCTGAAAACTTATCTTTGAGAATTAAAATATGAATGAGTAGCAACTGTTTTTATTATGGTTAGTTTTATCTTACTTTTTAGAAACATCATTATTTAGCTTGATACATTTGGAAGTAAAAATTATAATTGTTAAAACAACCAAGTAAACAAAACAAAAATGTAGGGTTTGTTTATCTCAACTAACTTTTAATTAAGTCATGGCTAATTGGATAGAATTAGTGTGAACTCGTACCCAGGAGAAAATAATATGTCACATTGGTTGTTTCTAAGTAAACTCAGTTTATTTGTTTTATATAACTAATACATTTTCAGCTAATACATGAACTATTAATAAGGTATGTAATAAAAGCGTAACATATCACAATTAACTATACACATTGGCATGTTAGATATTAATATTTCATCATGGGTACTAGTTTTCCTGGTATGAGTTCACCTGTTCCCATTTAGAGTCTTCAACTCACTTTCTAAGTTCATAGTGACTTAAATCAAGAATTCATCACTTCATGAGAACACAAAGATGTTCAAATTGGCAGTTTATTATAATGAACTAAGTAAATATTCATGCTCATAGTGTGTATTGGAATGACATCTTTATAAATAAAATGGTAAAAACATATACTTAAAGTTATAACATTAAAAACATTTGCTTATACCCTACAAACTTCCAAAATTCAATCATGAATTTAGCTAGAGTGTGATAATAAAAGGTTATAATGATTGATTTAACTATGTTATTGGTAATTCAATTAACTTTTGAGTCTTATTGACTATAGTTTTATGGGGGTTCCAAAAGTAAACAAGTAAATATAAATCTTGGATTTAATATTGATTCAATATATATCCAATTTCTAATTATATCACAAGGTGTTAGCAAAATGAATATTATTTGTTGATATTTTTTTTAATCAAAACCTCTAAAACAGAAATATTATTCTATCTAAATATAAAACTCATATAATATATTTGTCAACTTACTCAATCGAAACTGGATCACAATTTTTTGATTTGCAAAAACTATTAATAAATTAAGGGCTATATAAACTACGATATATGACTTTTGGTAAGGATGCAGCAAATCAAAAATAAAACTTTTGAAGTTTTATGAGTGATATAATGTACAATTTTATTAAATATAAAACGTATGATTACGTGTCACAAATATAAATAATAAACTAATATTTCTCCTAACTGGTTAAATACACATGGATAACATTAATAAAATACGATGATAATGTCAATCCATCAATGGTTTAGGGCCATAAAATATTTTTAGTCCTATTCATATACATATGTGCTTGTAAATTATACAGTTATTATGGTTTTGTGTCATGAATATTTAGGATCGTTTGTGATCGGCCCATTTATTTGAATAAACATATTATTATTATCAAATAGAACTAAAATGAGTTATCTGCGAGGGGAAATAGAACAGGAAAGCTAAGAAAGACAGAAATAATTTTTATTTTATTAGCACGATGAAGTACTATACCTATATAATTACAAGGAAATAGAAGATATATGTACTACAGGTTTAAAGATAGTTTTTTTTAAAAAAAACTATTTAAATCATCATAAGAAAGATAAAGAAGACGTGAAGTTTGAAGTATAGTAAATCATAAAAGTTATCAAAAAGTCTCGAGGAATTATTTCAATTTTCTCGTTTATTATAAATTATTTATTAAAAGGAAAATGAGATTTACAAAATATTTCACAAGTTCTAGAAGAAGTAATAGATTTGAAAGTCAGTTTTTCTTCACCATCATCCTTGCTTAAATTCATCTTTGAAAAATTCTAAAGAGAATAAAAATTAGAGAAGAAATTAAAATGAAATAGAACAACCCCGAGCTATATTAGAAGAAACACTATAATTAGGTACAGTAGTCCTTGGTACTGTACTATATAAAAATGATTAATAGTTTCAGAATTGTGATGAGCATATGAATATGAATAACTAAACATAAGTTTTCAGTTTATATGTATACGTACTATTTCTAAAAGTATACATATACTAATTCCTTAAAATTGTTCTCTGTTTATATTTTATTTTATTTTCACGAGAGAATCATTAAAATCTGTCCCGAAGTTTAAAAATAGTCAGAATCTTTTGATTGCCACCACAATGACACCAACTGCTAGAGCTAATGTTTAACAATATATTTTAACATTACTTAGTAAAACAATTAAAAAATCCTTACATCTGATATTGCATGGAAAGTTGTATTCGAGTTGTATTTTTCAGATTTCAGATTTTCTGTGGCCTGAAATAGAAAAAGATTCTTGACTAAATTAAGAAAATCCTTATAGTTGCAGCGGATTTCTTGCTGATTAGGTAATACCCAACAATTGCAGCAATAAATAAATATTTGCTTAATTACTATTTAATTACGATTAATTATCTGCAATAAATAAAATAGTTAATATTTCTCACAATCTGCACAATATTATTTAGTTTAATCTTCCCAACTCCTCGTAAATGCAGGGAGCTGGATTCAGCTATGCTTTTAGCCCGGTGAAAGCAAATGACTGATAGATTTGAAGGCGTATCGCTACAGAAATAGTCTTTATTTAAAGATTTGTGATGCAGTCCTAATTGTAACCACCACTCTGGATTATCAGGTTGTAGGAGGAGCAGTTTCTGAAGTGAACAAATCACATCTGAAATATAAACATGTCACCTTTTAAATAGATCAAAGCAAAATATCCAGAAGAATAACATATAAGGAATGTATTGTTGTACATCATCATCATAGTGAAGTGTGGCATATATATCTATGGTGATGTTTATGGATGATGTGCGACGTTGTTGGCTTGTAGTTTACCTATATATATATATATATATGACGATTTCGATGTACAATATTCAAATTAGTTTACGTGTTAATTTAGTTCATTATTAAAAGAATACTATACTAATGTTGTTCTTACAAAATATATTTTTATTTAATTATGCGACCTTCTATTAAGACTAGAGACACGACACCAATTTTTAACGACTGCATTCCAAAACTGAATAGGAAAGCAGCAAATTTGTATGAGATCAGAATGTATGAATAAGCACCTAAAAAGTACAAGGAAAAATACAAGAAAAATACAAGGTGATGATCTTAATGATAACGGACTTAAATCTCTAGAAGAAAAGATGGAATATATTTTTGAAGAAAATGGGTTACATAAAAAGATTTATAGCAATAACTAAAATTAATTTTGAAATTAATTGCTATGAGTGTAATCAACCGAACCATAAACGACGCAATTGTCCTCAAAAAAGATATCATCAAACACCAGCGCTGAGGCCGAGTATCCTTCTGTGATGTAGAGAATGCGATGTACCGAGCAATGCGTGCAAATTATCCTTCAAACCCTACTACTCTTACTGAGGCTCAGTTACTCCTAAACACAGAAGGTCACAACCTGTGCATGTTGAAGAATGAACTGGGTCTAACGTCACTTCTAAAGAGGTCTTAGGGGATGCGGAGTCTTAGAGAATTTCTTTGATGATAATGTGACTCTTGCGGAGAGACAGCTGGTACTTTGAGCTCATAACTATATAAACAGGCAATGTATGCAATCTCAAGAAGATATCTCGGTTTTTGATGCTCCAAGAAGAAAAAATAATGCTATGGAATCTCTTCATGCAAAGATGCTAACCAAGTTTGGTTATCATTCAAATTTTTGGAACATTATTGGTAAACTACATATTTCAAAATTTCATTTATTTATTTCGATAGGTACTACATGTAATATTAATTTTAGATCAAAAAATAAATGCTAGGTGATAGGTAATAAAATGATGACCTAAACTTGTTTGTTCAATCTCAATTTTATGATAATTTTTTCTGTCCTGTAATATTTATCACAGGAGTCTTAATCGAAATTATCCAAGAAAATCTTTTAAAGATTGAAAGACGGAAGGCGCCAATCGACCACAAATTTCAATTCTCTATCGAACAAGTTATCAATGGATATTGTTATTATCCCCCCACCCAAGTATGGTCTTTCAACATAACCATAATGCAGGAAGGTGCAATCGAAAGCGTTTAACGTCGTGCTCTAAAAATGATAGACGGAATCTCGCCTCTGGAACATAACTATAATTATCCAATGCTAGCTCAGAAATACAAATTGAAATCCCTCAAAGAAAGACGCGTTCAACTGTGCAAGATTCTGTTCCAGAAAATTAATTTCAATCCAAACCACCCACTCCGCAACCTCTTTCTATCCAGACCTTCCAGACGAACACGTAGCAATGCCAATTTTCAATTGCCAACAAATAAGCAGTGAATGCTTCGTTCCAAGCTGCATACTTCAATTCCAACAATAAACTTCGATTTGTATTAGTTTTGCCATTTATATAACACGTGTTATGTACGACATTCACTAATATATCTATTTTTCTATAAAACACACTTAAAATGTTATGCTACTATATAACTTCATTTAACCGACTCTGATAGTTTTATATTTCATGTAAGCATATGCGTTTGTCATCTTGCAAATATAGCTCATATTTATTTATTTAAAGCTTTAATGCACCTCCCTTTTATTCCTAAATGGTTCCTTTACTTTTTTATCTGTTTTAAGCATATCTGTATTTTAATTTATTACTGTTTTACTTATCGCCAATGTCAGACTTTACTGCTAATAAAGATTTATTGATTATTATGTGCAAGGAAGCTGTTACCTTTCCTCAAATGGAATCGCTGATAAGATGCTGGAAAACAGTATAAAATGTAAAAAAGATGTTATTATTGTGTTTGAAAAAATAGTAATTACTTTGAACTTCATCACAAGCTTTACACAAGCAATAGGTGAGGTACACCGAACCAACTAAACAAGCACTGGTCTGAGGAAGCTCAAACTAAAATAAAAATACTCCAATAATGCAAAACCTTTTATAACTATTCTCTATATTAACGAAGCCGAACTATAAATTAGATAGATACGTGTTCAAAGCTTGCGATAAAGTACAAAGTAACTAATTTTTTTTCGTTTGTGGAACTTCATTGGTTCACTTGCCAATTTCATTACAACTGCGCATTGGAAAGAGATCATACGTATGCACTTACAAGAGTCAATAATGCTTGTTTAGCATTATCAACTTCATTCATGTGAATAAAACTGCGGACTTTGGTTTCCAGAGCATCGCGCTTAGCAACATTGTTGGATGCTGAAATCATGTCTGAAAAAAGAATGATGAATGAAATTTTTCTGAAATGAAAATTACTGACTGATTGATGTCGGCTGTTTACTTAAAAAATGAATATTTAGATTTTTATGAGATTCAAGTATGTATTTTCATGGCAGAATTACTAAATATGAGTGTCATGTGGGGATAGTCATCTATATAGTCCTAATTGAGATATGCATTGTTTTAATAATAATAGATGATACTACAAGGTATATTGATTATTGAAGATAATGTGACATTGATGTTATTCGTTTTATTTTATTCAGGAGAACGAATTACAAAGAGTCGTTGTGGTGGGCAGGAACAGCAGGTTGTTCTCTCTTTCCATATGACATTCTCATCGCATGGGGGCTGATTTATGACAATGTTTTTTTTATATACAAGCTTTTATTAACAATTCATAGAATTGTTAGATAACATTCCCTGGGAAATAACACTACAGAGAAGCATGCCAGTCCAAATCCCAGTTAAAAATGTTCAAGTTAAGCAAGCTCATGAAAATAATTTCCATTTAGAATTCTATTTGGAATGATGTATTAAGTGTATAATTATCTATTTAAATGTGTCTTGTATTAACTAACTAACTGTTGTAAAAAGATGTACAATATCTAAAATTTGATACGCATTGCAGTGTTAGTCAATACTAAACTTACCACAGATATAATCTGCAGAATGTATTGCTGACTCATATTCACCATGAAAGAAGAAATAGTCTAATTTGCATTTTTCGATTTTGATGATTTCTTCTTTATCTTTAATATTTTTCGTTTCAAAAAACCACTAAAAATGATAAGAAGAAAATTATTAACCAAGACAACGAAAAAATAATTTATGAAGCATCCCATAATCAAGTAATAAATAGATGTGACATTGAGGTTGATTGGTCGAGATAGGTTTTTTTTAAAGTGTATTTTTGACAGTATTTTATACCAATCAAATACATTATGGTATACATTATCTATGGGAAGCACGTTAATATATATTTCCTGTAATGTATTTAGTAATGTTTTCCCCTTTCTATGATTTTGTAAATTAGTAGCATTCATTTAAATTTTGTAATTATAACTATAGGACATTAACCAGATCACCTTCAGTGCCCTTTTTAGCTTGTCTAAATATAATCAGCGTTTATTATTATTATACTAAATCCTTCCATGCAAAACTTCAAATCATTTGGTGGTAAGTTAGACGGCGTAGCATTACGACACATTTCTACCCGCTTTCCACCAACAGTATGGAATGTTCGAGAGGCTACAATTAACGATGTGGATCGTACAAATTGTTTTGCGAAGCTTGAATTATAGGGTATCAATCCCTTGTTGGCCATTCTTACCCAACAATCAGCACATCAATTCAATCCATACGTAATCTAGTGGTCTCATTAGCCCTAATTAACTCTAACTCGGAAATTCTGTACATCTAGCTTGCTTTTGGTGCCCAACGCCATTACTTTGAGAAAAGTAGTGCTTAAAGCAGGCATAATGGTTGTATATAGTTGCATGGAATAATAAAATAGCATTCATGGTGCGCCGTATAACCTGCCAAGAGACAATGACGTGCAATTCAATTGCAGCATCGACTTTGGTATCTGTGCAATGATTATGCCACGGGGCGAAAACATTTGGAAGAATTCTTAAGGGGAGATGAGCTTGCTATTCGATTTGAAAATGTTGAATCGAAAATTGTATTTATTGAAGATATGATTTATGTTGTATCTGTTAGTTTGTTTGAGCATTTCTATGCGAGGGATTTCGTCGGTCCTCCATTTAAATAATATCTCATAACCATGCTTTTCATAGGATGATCGACTAATAAAAGTGCTCCAGAGTCTGGATTCAACACTTAAAGAACTGAAAATTGACATGCGTTAATCCCGCATCCTGATGTAGTAAGTTGAAATTATTTTCTATATATTTACTCTATATTGTTCTATTTCAAACAATGGAATGGTAAGCTCGGTAAAAAAAGTCTGGGATGGAGCGGTCATGTTCAGAGGTCAAAAGTTGATTTTGTTAAAAAGTTTTTTTTTGCTAATAAGTAATTATTAATTGCCCATAATAACTTATATATTGAATTTACTGCTGCACAAGATGTAGAAGTTCGCGCAAAATATTCCTTCGTTCTTATTCTCTAAAGATATTTTACATATTTTTATGCTATAAGACTATGAATCAAAATATCACATAATGAGTTATTGTAGGATCATGCATATAATATCCGATTGGTAGATAATAATTTAAGTATGGAGTTATTACATTTTTTAATGAAATAATTGTGATGACATTAGAAATGTCACTTCTATTTCCCAAAAGTGACAGAGAATGTGTATATTGACTCGTCAAAAAATTACTCAGTACATTCCATTGACTCCTGCGATTGCTACGAGTTTGACGCAGCAAATACACGATTCTTGACGCAACCACGTCGTAAAGATGATAGCCAGCCAAGATGGAGAAGCTCTCAAAGAAATACGTGATTTTCTCCATGCCATTGCTAGAATTCATTCGTGAAATTTCCTGCGAGATGCTGGGTACAATGGGGGCAAAAAATTAATTTAAAAAGTAAAATATTTTGTTATATTTTTAAGATATCTTTCAAAACAACTAATTAATGACTTCGGAGTTGTTGTTTGTAACCTATCCCTTTCTTGAGGATGTTACTGGAAGGTGGAATTCATGGATACTTTCTTTGACTAACAAATTTAAGAATGAAAGGAGGAAGTTTAACAGCCCCTTAGTGGTTATAAACGAAGATACTTGTCGCACCCAGTGTTATTACCTAAGTATACTAATTAAAGTGATTGCTTGTTGTTTTTTCTCATGCTTCTTTTAATAGTTTCATTGCTCTCTCATTAGGATTTTCAAACAAGCATATACTGTATCCGGTTTTGAAATCTATCCACGCTGACAAGGTTCTCAGGCAAGAATTTCAACTAGTACTTGTCAATAAAGATGCTCAAAATTTAATTGATAAACTGTATACTAAGGAGAAGAAGATTTTAGAATTCTTCGCTAGTAGTCAATCTGTAAGTGTGAAGTTAGTTAATATATTTCTCGGGGCTGTGCCATAATAGCACTCAGTTTCACTCAAAAAATTTAATTTAAATAGCACCTTTTCGATAATTTTAATTTTGTGCTAATTTTTATTGAATATTATAGTCATCTTAATTATTATTGTAGGTGAAATCTGCGATGAAGTCTGCATGCGACACACTTTTCTCGGGATACAACTATTCTTATGGCTCTCACCATGTATTTTTGTTCTTAAAAAATTCTGCCCTCCCAAATATACATTTAAAAAAACAACAGACAAAAAAAAGAGTCATTCATAACAAATCAACTGAAAAAAATGACTTAGAAATTCATTTTTTAAAATTAAGAAATAATAATTTAATTTTAAAAAATAAATATCTCCGATTAAAAATTGCCAAATTGCAACGAGAATAAGGTGCGTTTCCCAAAATAAATGTCTGCATTTTTTTAAATATTAAGTATTTTATTTGTGTTTTAAATAATTGTTGTAGACTGTATCTGTAAGTTTAATATTGTTCCTTAAATTTTAATAATAGCATCATGATTAATTACTCATAATCATGCCTTATTTTTGTTGCAATCATGCCTTAAATTTTTTAACTGTTATTGCATTTGCTGATATATTACACCATTGTCATACAATTTTCTCTATAATCCAAGCTAACTATAGGAAAACAATTAGTCCAAATGAACCCTCTATTTGTTATAATTATTTTTTGATTAATTATTTAATGTTTTATCACAGAATCAAAAAAAATTTAACATTTAATAGTTAAAAAATTGATACATTATTATTCCCTTTTATTATTTTATATATATAAATATATATAAATACATATATAAAGATTGTTATTTTTACTTGTATACATGTAATGTCAAAATTTATAATATACTTACTTTTTCTGTAATGCGCGCCGCATTAATTTAGTTCAGCTTATCCTTTATCATTTTTATGTTTATTGATTTATGTTTTTAGTAAA
>JAYMFX010000011.1:0-16594 GCA_036784945.1 Monocelis spectator
TTACACAACCAATACCTCCACTGATCTACTTTAACCCCAATACGCTTGCAAATTCCGAGACAAATTCTATGGAAATAAGCACACCCTTAACAACCCTACAATTACCGGTATGGGGAGTGTCTAAGGGTGTTTTAAACAAAGTCTATGGGAGTTTGCAAGAGTATTACACAACCAATACCTCCACATCCTTGCATCCATATATGATAAATTGAACAATTATTTGAGGAATTCTCTAATAAGGTACCTGTAGTCGACAGTGTTCCTGCTCTCACTCCAGTCTTATATAATGGAGACATGTAGTAGGTTGGGTCCGGCTCAAAGTCCATCCTAGGATTCATATGCATCATAGGTAATTGGCCAAGCATCTCGCCTCGCTTTGAGTCACTGCACATCATTTTTTCATCACTCCAGCGGAAACCATCCATAAACAAGCCATGAACTAATACTCCTTCTTTTGGACTTTCGATGGCCTTATCCATTTCCATTTCTTCGCCAAATTTCAATTCTGCCATAGCTGCTCGAACGTCTTCCTGATTGCGATAATGCGGCACAACGATAAATTCAAATGATAAATGATCGATCGGAAAATTATGTTTTCTGGCGTAGTTCTGCAATGTGCCTGTTAGGAAACCTAAAATACAGCGATTCAATTAATCTTTTGTATCTTTATTATTTAATTCGAAGATTCTCACGCATTCTCTTATGATAATATGTATTGAAACATGCCCAGAATGCATACAATAAAAGTACGAGTAATATTTCAAACCTTGTGGGAAGAAAAATCCTGAAAGCCAAAACGATTTCGGTTGGCTTAATGTCATCCACGAGAAAACAAAATCGCATCTAAGGACCAAATCGTTTACCCAATGAGCGAGACCTTTTAAGCTGGGATAAGCAACATTAGACCACATATCGGGCACATGATTAATCAAAAATGCTAAATAAACGGATTCCAATTCTTCCGACATCACTACAAAACCTTTTATAGCCTTCTTCAATTGAATTAGGGAATTCTAAAATGAATTAAAGAAAATTTATAAACTTTTCAATGAGGTGTGACAACGCAATTTCCAATTTTATTTTCTATTTCTAAAATCTCTCACTTTAATCACAAATAGCAGCTTATTGAAGCGATCTATTTCTTGTGTAAGCACAGTTGTGAGTGAGCTCACTCGGCCCTCACTATCTTCCTCGAACAGGTCTGGCTTAGCCAGATCGAGGTCGATTTTGTCGATTATTTTCTGCTCAATGCTATCTGCCAATTCCATCACAACTTCATCGGTTGATTTTCCCCCGCCAGCAGTTGCTATGCGGGGCTGTACGTCGAGGACTGTGGCAATTAGCCGTTGAGTTTCTTGGATCTATGAATAGTGAAATGGATCTCAAGAATTAGAGTCATGAGCTATGTACATCAAAATCATTGTGAGTACATTTGTATGTACAAGAGTAAGATTACCTGGAACGCAAGATTAGCATTCTCATGCAAGCCGAATATTTCCGGTTCTTCCAACAGCGGTAGTTCATCCACAAAGTCTCGATATTCATTGAGAGTATCGAACTCTGGCGCATAATAAATACCCGATGGTGAATACTTGTAGTCTTCATTAAGAGATTTAGGATGGAAGAAACCTTTGAGAATTGTGCGCAGACATCTCTGATCCCAGGAATCGGTAACTCGTCCACCATACGTGATCTAATATATTTCAATCAAATTACGTACATATGTAGCTGTTAAATTATGCGCAATATCGAAATAGAATAATTCTTATTTATTCGGCTTTACCTCTGATGTAATGTAAATAAGGGCGTCCCATGGAATTGTACCATCGGCGCAGAACATGTTGAGATTCAAGAGGGCGCATTCCCGATCAGAATCACTGAATTCATAACGAATATTCCAACCCAGGGGACCGAACTTCTTTCTCTCCAGTACAATGGAATGGAAAAAGCAAATACCAAACACAATACGACGCCATGTTAAACCAAGCACTGAAAATAGGAAATCTTGCTTTAGCATAAACTGGGCATGACCGGGGTGACAGTTATCAAACAATTTAAGATTACATCCTCATGTAACGTGTTACGAGTTACAAGTCGTAATAAGTTCAATTCAAAAGGTTCGTTGTTAACTCATTGTTTGTATCGAGTAACAGTAACACATGGCTTGTATCGAGTAACAGTAACACATGGCTTGTATCGAGTAACAGTAACACATGGCTTGTATCTAGCTTGTAAGCCTATAGTGCCTGTTCACGCTTTAACAAAGTAGATATTTATGAAGTAAAGTCGCGCTCATGCAACATTTTAGTATTTGGTATCTTGCAAGCCCCTTGGCTTCATATAACCTGGCATAGTAATTACAAAATAGTTACAGACTTTATTAAGAAATATCTGGAGAAAATAAAGTTTGCTTAGAAAATATTAGTTCAGACACCATATACAGACAACGAGACCCCCATTTTCAAAGCTCAAAATTAGAAATTATCAGTGAAACGAATTTCTATTGAAAATTGTGAAAATATAACAGTGATAAAGAAGTCCGAAAGTGAACAACTCATCTCTGCACTAAGTAACAATTCTTCCTCTTACTATGAAATCTATAATGCATGAGGAAAATATCAATAAAATGTTTAGTAATCCCAAAACATATTCGAAGTAAATATACATAAATATAATATGAATAAAACTTACAGTTGGTTTCGAAGAATTCGGGTGTGATTTCATTAAAAGCGCGCTTAATGTTGGCTCTTAAGCCTTTTGGCGGCTCATTTGTGACTTTGACGGAATTTTGCAGAACAGAGATGGGAAATGCTTTCGCTGGCATCGAGCTGAGAAATAATCGATAATCCTCATGAACATCGTCGGGCTTCTCTCCTCTCTGTTTAACAATCTCCTCCATGCTCATCATCCAAGATGCTGCCAAGTGACAATTCTAAATCAATAAAATGATACAATCTGTAGGATCTAGTATTCGTTTTACATTATACATAGATTTGCAATGTTTTCTATAAAGAATAGTTTTTTGTGTAGCATCTATATGAGACATCTTTTAAGTATTGACATTTTTAAAACAGCTAGTTTTTTTTACCTGCAGAAATACCCAATCTCCATTCTTCGACGCATTTTCCATCAATCTTTCGGCATTAGGACCCTGACCTTGACCAAGAGATACAGCTTGAACTCTATCGCTGTAGTTCATCTCTTTAGCAAAGCGAAGAAACTGTCCCATAGGATCTGACCCAGTACTCAATACAAACACCAGAGGAACAGTTTTGTTCATATCTTGATACAATAACTGTAGGTCTATCGGAGGCGGTTCAACAAATTGTTGTCCCAGATTGTATCGTACAAATTCTGTCACCGCCAACACAACCTTCTCCTCAAAGAAACACTTTACTAGCATTACTTTCTGAAAACTGTTCAGTCGAATATTCCAATGGCCACACAACTTTTTCGATGCCTCGGCGGATTCTCTCGCCTCTTTAATTTCTGCTTGACTCGGTTCAGGGGGATTAAGTTCCGTATAGGTGGAACATGTTGCGGGATTTGCACGAATTTCTTGATCACCCAATGTTATGCAAATCGGTGTTCTAGTTAAATCATTAAGCAGACCACCAAAAACTGGGATTAATTCCGATAAGTCTACGGCAGCATCCCAGACATTATCTGATATCCAATCTAGATCCGGTTTAGGTGGCCGCTGACGCTCTACAGCTCCCACCCCGCGTAAGAAAAATTGCCAGTTTGTCAGTGAGACTAGCTTCTCTTGTTTCATAATTTCGCCGCACAACATGAATGAGAAGACGAGTTTATCAGTTTCAAAAAGACCGCGAGCCACGTTATTATATGTTGCTTTTGTGGTTTCTTCCAACATTATGCGAATACGCTTTTCTAGATCTTTGTTCTTTTCACTAGTTTCAATGGTAGAGTTAAACAACTGAAATAACATAAATTAACATACACAATTATGTAACAATATTTTATTTCAACATATTAAAATGCAGATTAAGCTTACCCCTTTGAAATATTTCAGTGAGAACTGGTACATTGGATCGATTTCAGCCATATTAGCTATCACAAAATACAAAACAGAACCTCTGGCTGCAACAGGAATATATTTAGCACGAGCAGTGGTAATCTTTTGTTCAGTTATTTCAGCTTCAGCCAAACGTTTGGTGATCTCTCCGGATGTAACTTTTGATTCATTGAGTGTGTTAATAAGATCTTCAGCATCAAGAATATTCCCTTCAGATTCGAATAAGAGTTTTAAAATACGATCTTCAATGGCTTTTAGTTGATTTTTGTCTGTATTGATGCGCACTATAAGTTGATTACGTTGCTCTTCTAAATCAGGCCTCTCCAATCTAGTTACTTCGCTTAGTAGCTGATCCTCAAGACCCTGAGGAGTTACGGTGAAATTAATAATGGTCACTTTTATGCAAACCTGTAAATTAATTAAAAAATGAATGATTGTAGTGCAGCCTATAAAACATTGTACAATTAATTAACTAAACTTTATTTAACAACATAACATACCTCCGGCAAGTAATGAGGGTTCGGTAGCTTTGAAGTCATGTAGAATTTAAAATTCTTATCATACTCAACATCTGAATCACCCAAACGGATGAGCAGTCGTCCACCAGCTTTGAATGTCTGTTTCAGCAAAATAGGTTCTAAAGCCGGATCCAGTGTTTCTCCAACATCTTCCAGCAATACAGGCATACCAATGCGAATGCAATTTTCCAGTGTACGAAGAAATGAAGCTTCTGATAGTTTTATGATCTACATAAATTTCAAAATGAAAAAGACAATGGAGGCCTTTTTTCTATAAAAATAATTAACCTTAAATTATTTATTAGAAATTACTTTAAGTGAATTTCTCCCTTCCATATTTCTAATCCAGCGATTTGCCTGTTCTTGGGGATCAATCATCAGTGGCCAACGCCGACCTTTAGTAACTAAAATAGCGTTTTCCATTGACACTTGATCACGCGGTAAGCCATCAGTATTCCATTGTCTTAGTTGGTAAGCGTCACCAAGCACTCCGAATAGAGTGACTCCATCACTGACGGGTATTTCTAACTCCTTGCAGCGAGAGACCCAAAGATCGACCAATTCTTTGCGATACTCACTGGTGAAAGCACCATAGTAAGCTACACAAGCGGCAGATATGAACACATCTCCGACAATATTGCCCAATTCGATATTAAAATTATCCACGCTGACCTCCCAACGATCCTTTTCATCGGCCAGAGCGGTCGTCAATTTTCCAGCTCGCTTAAGACGCGCGCTGGTTAGAGCTAAATTATGCTCCAATGCTTTTTTCTCCGCTAATGAATCGTCGTAAGTTTTCTGTAAAGCCGCAATTTTATCTTCCACTTCTTTTAGATTTGCTTGCTTCTTCTCTAAGTCATCCATCACAAGAGCTAATTCACTTTTGGCCAGTTCCAACCTAAAATAGATTTACTCTATGGTTCAGTCTTTCTTGAAACGTTATAATTTTCAACCCAACATAAGAAATCAAATAAGTGACATAAATAAATTACTTTTTCCTTTTAGGCTCAACTGTTTTATGGATTTTCGAATACAAGTCCATAGCTCGTACCCACATACACAACGATTTGCAAGCTTTACTGACTTTCTCTACCAACTCAGGTTTGAAATCTGGATTTTCAATATATTTCTTTAATTTCTTCTGCATAGCTTCATTGATATCATCTTTAGGATAGTCAACCAGTCTTTTTAGGAAATTGGAATCACCTAATAATACTTTCGCAGAAGCCCAATCTGGTCTGAAATTATAAAAGTGCAGTGTTGTAGAATTAAAGTCAACAATTAACTCATTTAAATTAATTGTAAGAACATAACTCTTACTTTGTATTAAGTAGGATACAAACACCTTCCATAACAGTTTGTACAAGTTGAGGAGGTTTGCTAAAGACTCGAATTTCAGAGATGTCACTCTTATCTAAGGAATCTAAAGCTTTTACAGCGGCTTCCAATGCTGGCAGCGCTTCGTCCAAATCTTTCTGCGCATCATCAGCAATGGCTTGAGTTTCGCTGGCTTTAACTTTTGCCACGGCTTCATCTTCTTTAACTTTACTTCTAACAATATCCGCCTTCTCCTGATCTTTACTCAAATTTTCCATAAGAATTTCCGTATCTTTTTGTTTCTTTTCTAGTTGAGGCCGGAGAGCAGTCAATTCTACTTCCATTGTGGCCACAAGCTGATTAGTGTCTAAGATCTTTGTTAGACCATTCTTTACACGATCTCTGCTATTAATTATTTGCCTGAAAAGTAATTGTATTGAGAGAATTTATTTATAAGAGATGAGAGCGAATATCACAGTGAGTTCATATATTTACGTTTTTTTAATGATTTAAGAGACTCACTTTTTCTTGTCATCTAGCATAGAGAGATAGAGATTGATTAATTCTAAATAACTGGTGGGTGTTGTATAAAATCGCCTTTTAAGTTCATTGTAGAATCTCTCCGACATTTCGGTCACGCTAATATGAATATCGACACACATCGTAGAGATTCTCAACTAAAATTTGTAAATTGATCCGAAGTATAAAATGACATTCAATTTCCTCCAAGAGTGTAATGTTTGACACCGGATTGAGAGTTTATTGAAATAATATGTAGGTATGATACATACTTTGAGAGAATCTTCACCAAGATCCACATGTTCAAAGAAGTTCTTAGCCACACCCATAAGCGCCTCCTCCGGCCATTCAATGAACCAATCAATAGTACAGCAGTTAACCAATGAAGGGAACATCCTGCAGCGAGATCTGAACGCCGAGCCAACGGGTGACATGCACAATACCACATGCAAATTGTTTCTCACTCGGTTCACACAGAAATCCCAAATACCATCACGATTACCTTCTGCAATACCCGCTTCTTTTGCGCCGGGTCTACATCCAATAATCATTCGCTCAAATTCATCCGATTCAAACAGATTCGGTACCTCACCAGAATTCAAAATGTTATTAATGTCTTCCAGAAATTCTTCCACAACAATTTGCGTATCGGTAAACAAGAAAACTGTGTGATTGTTTTGCGGTCCAGTCAATTCATAAAGCTTTTTCAGATCATCGTGGAAGCTGTTGTAATCGTAGCCACGACACAATTCAATTTGAAAGCATTTATATCCGTTGATGTGAGCAGCTAGTCTGTAATTTTAAAGTTGATCTTCAAATACATTCATTTAAATAGTGTTTAAATTTCCAAATTCTCAAAGTAAGTTTACAAACAAACCTAGTTAAAGATTGCTTTCCAGTTCCACCAACACCCACAAGCAATGCATTTCCTCTGTCTTGTCTGATCATTCGAGCGATACGCGTAATGTGCTCGATAGCGTCCATGAAGAACACGAGTTTCATTTCTTTTGAGCATGACATGTTATAATCATCCAGATACTAAAATATCATTTAGGCAGTTAGTAAGTAAAGTATATAATCAAAACATTAAAACAATGAAAATAAAGTTTAGACGTACATCTCCCAGAATGCTCTTCACTTTGTTAATGTCTGTGAATTCTTCGTATAGTCTGTCTTCCTTTTCAGCACCAACTTTCAGGAAATCACCAAATAAAATGGGAGTTTTAACAAACGTGATGGGTTCAATTTGCTGAAATTAATAAAACAAGGGTGATTGAAAATAAAAAAAATGAGATTAAAGATCAAATGTTTATAAAAGGCTTTAAAAGAAAACTGTCTCTTACTTCGCCAAAATATTTCGAAGCCATTTCGGAAATAATAGTGTGAAAGAATAATTTATCTTCATTGTTAATTAATCGATCGTGAAATACTCGCTGAGATTCATGACAAAACAAACGAAATATAGCCTTTTTATCTCGAATAATTCCTGGATCAGCCTGTAACATTCCTAGAAAATAGTTAAATTAAAGTGATCATTATTTAAAATGACGACATCTACATATGACACATCAATCCAGCAGAAATGCTTATTAATAAACACTTACCTTGAACACATTTTGACAGATCTCTTAGATTAAAGACGTAGTGGGATTTGGCGGGAGTCGGTAGTAAGTCAGTGTACATGCGAGCGTAGATCTCCACAGCTGCGTGAACAATTGGCTCAGCGCATGCGCGTACAGTTTGAGGAAATTCCACGAGGAAACCTTGCATAATTGCCATGAACATGGACTTCAGAATGTGCTCAGAGGGTGGCGGTACTGTGAACATTGAGAAATGTCGGATGAATCTAGGTGTAACAAGATTTCTGCCTCCGCCGGGTGGAGCACATGCGGCTGACAGAGTCATGTCCTGAATTGTGATCCAGGCGAGCTTATCTCGATCATAGAAACCACCAAAATCTTGATATTGTCTTAACAATTCAATAGGTGGTTGACTGCCGTAAGTATCGAGTTTTGGCATGTTGAGATCATCAATGAAAATCACCATTCGCTTATCAGCTGGTGCACCCAGGACATTTTTTCGTTTTTTCTCTAACTTGGCCTCAATCATCTCTTGGGTACGATTACTGCTGGTCTGTGCAGAAAAATTGATGAAAATGGGAACGTATCCCGAATCGTTGGAGATGGAGTTTAGAGTACCACGAGCAACGACAGACTAAAATAAACAATCACTAGGTCGTAATCCTTCCGCACAAAGCCCATCCCTCAATCCAATGAAATGCTGTCAAGATTTAAACTTACTTTACCAACACCAGTACCACCAGTGAACAAAACACTGCGATTTGCTAGCAGTAGTTTCTCAAATAAATAGCCATATCTAACCGTATCCATGGTTGGAACGATCATTTCAAAAAATGGTATCTCTTTATTGTATCGGAACATGGGAATAATTTTCTCCCAGTTGTCCATACGTTTTGTGTCAAAGTCAACAAAGGAACTCCACAAATCTCCCGATTGGGGCATCTGATGTAAAATGAATAGATATTCATATTTAAAAATAGAAAACTAATATTATCAATAAAATGGATAATAGATCAACCCCCCCAAAAATAATTAAAGCATTAAAGCAACTGGCTTACTCTTGCATCACCATTATCTTCAAATTGTTGGCGAACATAATTGTCAAACGCATCCCAATTAGCTTCGATAATATTGCCTCCAATGGACCACACATAACAGAAAACAAAAGTTGTCGCAACCAACGGATTAATTTTTGACGCTTCTTGACCAGTCAGAGATGGTGCCCCCTAATTAATGTTAAGTATTAACGAAGATATAAAAACACTTAAATTTGAAGTATTCATTCATTAATTCATTCATTGATAAACCTACCTTGTAAGTAAGAAGTACTTCCACGAGGCAGCAAAGAGTTTGAACTTTAGCAAGCGATACTGATGGAATAGCTTGAATGCATTTCTTATTTATAAATTTTAGACCATCTTCAACATAACGTTCGAATAAATTAAGAATATAATCGGCCATTTCTTCCTTAAATCGTTGAGCCTTAACCAGATTTGCCATCCATGTCTACAATAAAATTCATATTTACGTATTAATTTAATAGGTTTCATTACATAATTTAAGGAGGGGAGGGGAAAAATCACTTTACGAATTCAACTCACTCGAACAAATGGTAGCCAACCAATTTCTTCTGGGTCAATATATACCATACCACATCGACTGACAGTAGCTGGAGATGCCACGGCAAGATCTTGCACCTCGAACAACATGTGAATGTAATTGCTTAATTTGATTCTCTCTGAATTGGCCAGACAAAGCATTTTGTTGTCATCTAGTACTGTGTTCATGTTTTCAATCCACAGTGCATCGACTGGTCCATCACAAATGACCCATTGATGGTCAATAGTTGTGTCCTAAAATCAGTAATTATTAATCTGCCTATAGGTACTATGTCTACATAATGTGAAAAACTGAATTAGATAAAGATAATTTCGCATACACTGCAGGCCGCCCTCACGGTGAAAGGCATCAAACCATCATGCCATTCTAGTGTCAGTTTGTTCACTTCACCATAAAGTTCCCCCATAGTAATCGACTTGGGATTCAAAATGTAAATCTTTACAGGCTGATAGTCCGGCTTCTCATCAGAAAGTCCAGCAGCATGGAGATTACCCAAAACTTTAGCCAAAGTTTTGTACACGGTTGTTTTACCTCCACCGGTAGGTCCGACTAACATCACACCATGTCGAACCAGCAAGGTTTCGTAGAATTGAATGACTTTAAGAATTTGACTATCCTCTTCCTGTAGACCAAAATCACTGATAACGGTTTGTATCTCTTCTTTGAAGCGACCATAATCATGCTCAGGAAGGGTGACGCCAGGGAAGAGATCTTGGAGAATAGCCTAAAATACAGAATGATTAGGTAACGCAATGTATACAGAAAATTCATAATTGTCTAAACGTTTCTAAAATATTGGAAAATTACTTTAAATAGAGTCGCATCCTGCTTCAAGAATTTCGGCAGATTCGAATCTCTCAGTGCTCTAATCAAGACCACATCTTCTTGTTTATCAGGATTTTCACGTTTTAGTGCACCAGCCATGACCAACACTGATTTCAAAGCTCTCATACCGAAATCATAATGATCCTGTTGAGACAATTGTTCACTGCATAGTTTGTACATCTGTGTCATCTTCAATGCCAGAGTCTTCGACGATTCAAAACCTTCCGAATACAATATCACCTCAGCGATTAGTCTGTAATCGGGAACCATCATTGAAATTGGTCTAAATAGGGCTTTCAAGTTATCGGGCAATTCTGTACGACCGGCATAACCTGGGTTCATCGTGATGAAAGCTGCGCAGGTACTCACCAACTTTATTTCTCTCCCTTCAAACATAAATCTTGTCACCTATGATGCAAATAAGGAAATTTCACCATTATTTTTATTCATAAGGTTGGTAATTAATTAGAAACTTAGAAAAAATAAGAAATAAGAATTTCTCACTTTTGCAGACTTAGCGTTCCTAATTGTGATGAGTTGTTGCGCAATCACGGAGAGCACTTCAATATCAATTCGATTAAATTCATCGAAACAACACCAGGCACCAGACTGTGCCAGACCGGAGAAGAAGCGACCCATCATTTTGTAATCAAGACCGTCCGAACAATTGAACACAACGCACTGCTTAGCAAGTGATTTGGCCAGATCTTTAGTAGTCTCTGTCTTTCCTGTACCCGCAGGACCGGCTGGAGCACCGCCCAAGTCAAGTTGTAGAGCACCCATGAGACATAGATAGCACCTATCTGTAAGTGGAGTAATGACCAGGCGAGGTGATGCCCCCAAATATTCATACCCGTAGATATAAAGCGAATTGGACATGCGCACGACACAATTGTCAATATCGATGTCCCAATAGTACCGAAGTTGTTTTTGCCAATCGAAGTTGTTTGCGTCGTCAACCTTCTCTTTACACATGTCGGTGACCATATCTCGAGCATGTACATCAATAGTAATAAGAGCTCCTAGCAAAGCGCGAAGCAATTTTGGAAGTTCTCCACGAACCATTTTAGCCAAATTGTTCAAATCCTAAAATAATATTTATGGGTGGGTTCGTGATGAAGCAATTTCAAAGCTCTCACAATGTATCTGAATGAACATGTAGGTAATGTTTCAACATACGGTGAAACTTTTCTGTTCGAATGCACGCATTCCATCAAGTCTGCCGGGTACATTCTCATTTTCAAGAATCTCCGTAATGTCCTTTGCCCAAACCATTTGAGATACAGTCAAGATGATCTGGCTGGCATGCATCTTCAGCCACTCCTCGCGATCATACTGTTCACATTCGCTGATAGCAGTCTTCATTAATTTTCGTAAATTACTGAACATAGCCTCTTCAACTTTGCCCAACCAATCTTCAACATTACCGCGGGCTTTCAGATTCTGAATATATAATGTAGCATTAATTTAATATCGTTTTCAATGAACCAAAAGAAACATTTAACGTATAGGGAAATGATAATTCACAAATTTAAAAACATTACCTTTCCTAATGATACTTTCTCATTTTCCGGGGAAATCATAGCGAGTATATCATTTGTGTGGACGATCTCTTCTAAAATAAATTAAGCGCATATCAGTAGTATTGTATGACTTATCAATAAAATAAACTATACGCAAGATAGAAAAGACCTCTGCACAAACATACCCTCTGCACCTTCGCCTTCTCCGGCTTTTTTCTCAGTTCCAAATTCTAATTTCGATATAGCATCGAAGCACTTTCTCAAATGTGGTTGCACCGCCAAAGGATTGCGAGTTTGAGCCAAGATCTCTAATAGCTCGTCATTAGACAAGAAATAAAACCGTGGAAATATGACACGCTTAGATTCCAAATAAGCCTCGAGACACTTCTGTATTTGATCCAAAAGGTTATTGTTATTGCGGAATGTGTCGTAGAGCCCGGGTTGTGTAGCAGCTCTCATTGCAAGAGGTACCTAATAATTATTAAAACTGTATGAAAATGTGCCACATCATCATAAGATTTGTTAATATTATCTAAAATGCGAATACCTTTTGAACTTTTCGCATAATTTCCTTGTACGACTTATCAACAGCCAGAAAGGATTTCGACTCGGAAGGCAATTGCCTTTGAATATCTGGAGCTGAGAAAATGCTTTCCAAATAGAGCCAATTTCTCTGGCAAGTAATCCATTCCTCCTGCAATTCGAATTCGTACAATGAGGAAATTGTGAAATCTAATCATTGTAATCACACAAGGTCTAAAAGAATAAAACCCACGATAGTTTTCCCGAACAATTCTAAATTCGCCTGCCAATCATCCACTCGGTGTTTAATTGGACCAACATGCCGGGAAGAGGCGATTGTGGCAATATTGATGTTAGAATCGTCGAGCAATTGTTGAATTTCATCAGTACCTCCCATGATGAAGATATCTTTGCTGTCTTTGTGAGGGAGAACCGTAAATTCGGTTGATTTCCAAGCGTCTTCAACCTAAATAAATTAACATCTCATTATGTTGAGACACTCGTTAATATTTCATAAATCAGGAAGCTTCAATTGTAAGTAATAATTTAAGATTCACTGCTGACCTTTTTGAGAATACCCTCCAAACTAGACTCAGAGCTGGCCTGTCCAGATATTTCCTGAATTTCTTCAGTATGCTCAAACGCATTCAATTCAATAAGTTTTCCCAGAGTTAACGCTTCTTCAGCTTCTGATATTTTATAATTGATCGTTTCTTCTATTTTTTCCCAATGACGGGGCTTCAAGCTTGGATTGCGCAAGTCTGTAATAACTGGCAGCTGAAATATAAAGAGAAATATTTGAATTCTGTTTTTAGTTGATCATTTTCTTATTCTTATTCGTCACAATTATAATCAATCATTTCATAAAAAACAAAAATGGCGAACCTTTAATCGCATAGTGTCCACGCGTTCTTTTAGCATTGGAACCACTTGATTTGGTGGCAACCCTTTCTCAAGTTGAGTGACTGATTTGGCGTACTTCATAACTTGACTGTTGAGATCTTCAGGGTCTAATTCATTGAAATTGCATATTGTCCACCTGTTCAACAGAATATCCCATTCATCAATGGAGTCCCATAATAATTGTTTCAAGCGTAGTTCTGCGTAGACTTCCTCCAACTCATCAAATCTAGATTGTTCTACCTGTAATATAAAATTATATTGTAAGTTTCCTTTTCATATATTTCATCTATACACACTCCATAGAATATTAATACATTTACTGGATATGATTCAAACAATGAATGTGTTAATACAATGATGAACGAATAAAGCATACCGTCACTAAGGATGGATATTTTTGCTTGAGGTAGGCCTATAAAGCATGTGATAAGAGCATTGTAGATAAGTACCATCAAATATTCATTAACAAATTTATTTATAATGAATGTCAATCTTTTTGTTCTACAATTTGCAGCACAAATTCATTCCTCCCTCCGCCATAAAAAAAACACTATCGTCGCTACCAAATGCCACTCATAGAAAACTCTCTATAATTAGCAGAGCATGCCGATAGGTAACCGGTTCGAGCCTCACCAGAGGCAAACAAAGTTTCCATTTGTAGCATAGAAATAGAGGTATAGAAAACAATCCTCTCCAAGGCATAGAAATATACGTGTATATACTATAATATGAAATTTTCGTAAATCTTGAAAAAACATTGGCCAGGGGCCAAACCAAAATGTGTGTCTTCAAAAATAAAAGACTTATACCATAGAAATAGACTCTCTCGGCGCGGAGAAACAAAAAGTCTATTTCTATGACTGATACATATTGATATAACCATAGAGATGTAATGAATACAGGGTGATCTATAGAGTGCTCATCTTATTCTCATTAAGACACGACCACATGGCAGCTGCAGGCAGGCGAGCTTAATCGCGTTTCATTCGTGATTAGAAGTCAGTCATTACTTCTTAACGAATCACAGTTGAGTATTCGTTGATGATTTGCCTGCAGAATTTGATTTCCACAATCTCATTCAGACTGCCACTCTATATTCACATAATAACTGGATTACATCTCTATGGATACAACTAACTAATTATTATAGAAGCTAGTATATATATATATATACAGTATAATACAATACAGACGCATTAAACATAAATAAATATGTGAATAGGACATAAATAAGTAGACTATAATAGCTATAGTAGTCATGAAACTAATACAGTACATACATAAATTATGCATCGAATGAATATATTCTAAATTGCATCTATATAGAGTATAATAGATAGATAGTGTTTGAAAAATTTATATGAATTTATTCTATATGAAACAGAAAACAAAACCCAGAACAGCATGAATATGTTAACAACAAGGTTTACCAAGAAGGAAGTTTGTTTAACTCCAGGTCGAGTCATTAGTTGATCCTAAATTCAATTCAAATAAATAATTTCAGCTTTGAATAACATAACACAATGGAATGATGACATAATCAAAGAAATCAACTTTTCTAGAACGACAAGTCCAATCCATATAGATATAAAACTCTAGAATAATCTTTATAAATGAAAAAAATGATTTTCGTTTTGCTTTTAATGAGGTAAATTTTATTGATTCATTTCCGTTCACGATTTGGAGCTAAATTTGAATTTAGAATAATATCTCAAAGCAAAGGCCTCATCTACACCAAAACGGCCAACAACCCTGAACATTCCCTTCATCAAATCATTCCCATATTTTTTTAATAGATCAAACTCTTTTAGACAACCAACCAACCTCTAATATTGATTATCATGCATCTTTTATTGTTTTTATTATTTCTATTATTCTCTTATGAAAAACTGTTTTTTACTGGATTATACTGGATTTTAGGCATTAATGCTAAGAGCTAATTGGGTTAACTGCGTGGTGACTAAAGTGAATCAAAAATTTATTGACAAAAATACGACGATTAAATAATTGCATGAAACAGAAATAGAACAGAAATAAAATGAAATGAAAACGAATTTAACAAAAATATTCTATTATACCTCTAAAGATACATTTGATATTTTTAATGTTAAAGCCTGAAAAGGTGAAAAATTAATGGTATAAATTATAAAAATCAACAATATAATCATAATCTCATTCATTGTATGATGTATTGCATAAAATGAGGCATTACGTACTTTGAAGTTCTTCTGGTAGGTTTTGTAAGTGTACGCTCGAGTCTGTAATTCTTCCATTGTAGTTTTCAATTTCTGCAATTCTTCGCGTATTTTGTGCTTCTCTGCGCTAGCGTCCAATATCATGGGATTCTTAACATAAAGCATAAGACAGAAGATATTATTAAAATGATTGTTACTATAGGTATCATGAGTAAATTTTATGAGAAAATAAAGATAATAATAGATAATTGTTTTACTACTGAAATCAGAACTAGTAGTAGGTTTGATTAGGTAAACTTTTCAATTAAGGGATAAAGTAGGAATTTAATTATCAAATGAAATGTTAAATTTAATAGTTTTGTTTTACCTGAGCCGCTGCTTTGACTTCTTTAACTTCCTTGTTAAGGTCGGCGACATCTTTGTCGAGAGAAGAACAGAATTTATCAATATTGCCATCTCGCTCAGCAAGAGCTTTGTCGATGGAATTTTTAGCCCGATCAATTGATGGAAATAGCGTCTAAATAGGATGATGGAGGACATTAGTTTAGTATATATGTCTATATGTCTATATACTGTTCATTTAAAATTATGGAGTACTAAATAATGTAAACTAACTTACCTGATAAATTGCAATATCTTCGGGCGGAGTTGGTACTTTGAAGGATTCAATTAGGTCGTACATTTCTTTAACTATATCAGCCTCTTTCTCCAAAGGTTCAATCTGAAAAATGTCAATCATATAATTAATCGAACCATGCAGCAATATGTAATAATTTTATAAAATTGCAGTAAATTGAAATACTACTCTTAAATTTACTAGTAGTATACTTTGATCCTTAAAAAGCGCCGTTTTTGTTCAAAACTTTGTGTATTTCCTGTATACAAATTAAACTGTATAGATATCGATTAAGAATTTCAGCCAGTCATCGATGCACCACAATAGATATTCAAATTCATGATATCAGCAATGCACCACAATAGATATTCAAATTCATCATATCAGCAATGCACCACAATAGATATTCAAATTCATCCT